>NMRB01001332.1:8451-36073 GCA_002633025.1 Notospermus geniculatus
TCGCCATGTTCTCGACAGCTGACCCACACTGTTAGAACACAATAGGTATTTTGAATTTCACGGAAACATTGAACTAACAAGAGAAGGACATCGGAGCGATGTCAATGGTTTCCGATGAGAAATTTACTACTCTAGAGCTAGTTAACTGTGACCTTGACCTCTGACCTTGAGAAGTATTGCGTAACTGGAACAGGGATCCTTGATTAAACCAATAGGGGATGGTTAATGCAGGCTTCTAATTAGTTTCCCCGTGAAATTCTGAGTAGATTTGCATTTTAGAACTGTCTGACCGTGACCTTGACCTCTGACCTTAAAGGTCAATTGCGTAATCCGAAAAGGTCATCCTTGATAACCTAGGTGTATAGGTGAGGGTTTTGGCTTCCACTATCACCAGGTTCTGACTTCATGTTATCTATCTCTGACAGTTGACTGTGACCTTGACCTCTGACCTTGAGAAGTGTTGCGTAACTGGAACAGGCATCCTTGATTTTAAACTTATAGGAGATGGTTAATTCAGGCTTCTAATTAGTTTCCCCCTAAAATTCTGAGCAGATTTGCACTTTAGAACTGTCTGACCTTGACCTTGATCTCTCACCTTCAAGGTCATTGCGTAATCTGAAAGCTCATCCTTGATAACCTAGGTGTAGGTGAAGGTTTTAGGCTTCTGCCTTCACCAGATTCTGTCTTATGTCATGTTATCAAATTTGAATATCAAATCTCACCATGATATCAGCAAATATCATGCGACTGACCAGTTGCAAACTGAGAATTTCAGTTACAATAACATCCGTGGATGAGCTATGATGTTGTGATACCAGTTTCAAGTCGCTTACTGTGGCAGATCTCCCGATATGTCAAAATACCAGAACAAGCCACAATATTGTTGATGTTAACAAAAACCCAGTTTATGAGACAAAATCTCAGTTTATGAGACAAAATCTTAGTTTTTGTCATTAATGTACAAACGGCTTGCCATATACGTGTAGTCCACATTGAAAAGGTTCTGAAAATAAATATTTGGGTGTGTAATTTTTAGTCAGATCAATAGAATTTATATGTAATCCACTGTGATGATATTGTTAAGCAAAGACATGCAGATATATTTTTTTCTTATATTTTTGATTTCTTATACAAGTTAATTTTTGAATAATAAAATTGTTAAAGTTAGTATAAGGAAAATGAGGGGATCTAGACGGAAGACTTTTTGTATCGGCAACAGGGTTTTTGCTAAAATTTAAGCATTTTTCCTTGAAAAGTGCGATTTTTCAAGTGTCGAAAAACCCATGAAAAGTGCTAAAATTATAGCAAAAACCCTGCTGCCGCTGCAAAACACATTCACATCCATCACTCGGCCCCCTCGTTTTCCTTATACTGTAGTTTCACCATAAAAAATATGGAAAAGTGCTAATGAAAGAACGCTAACTAATCTTCCTTTTGGTCCATACAACACATTTCCTACTGAATAAATGGCCGTGCCGGAAGTTTACTGCGTTAAATGTAGAAAATTCACCTCAAATAAGGGGAAAGCAATTATTCATAAATTAGCTGGTGGTAGAAAATATTTGATTAATTTTCAGCCCTTTTTAGCAATGATCGTACTGCATGTTCTCTGCCGAAAAAGACGCACGTACAGCACGATTCGGCGGGAACTCCCAAGCTAGGTAAAGTTAAGGATCCTTATGTTTACCCAGGATGATCCTGGGTAAAGAAAATGATTACCCAGGATAATCCTGGGTAAACATAAGGTATACCCAGGACGACATTGACCCATTCAGCGTTAGTCATGGGTGGTCGTAGATACTCGTAGGGCGTAGATGCTCATAGTTTCTTCAGACTTCACTCGTAGCTAGTTGCAGACTGTCGTAGATAGTCGAGGTTAAGCCCAGGTCACACTGTGGCGACTTAGGCGAGCTAATCCCCGCGAACTAGAACGAAATGGTCCATGGACCATGAACACACCTCTCTCTGTCATTGCACTATTATCTCCAAAGGGGTGAGCACAAGTTCCATGGACCATTTCAATCTAGTTCGCGGGGATTCGCCCGCCTAAGTCGCCACAGTGTGACCTGGACCCATATTCATAAAACTACTGAAGTCTAAGTGAGACACTTTTCCTTTGATCAACACAAAATATAAGTATCGGATTTTGACATAAGTATGTTTATGAACATGGACCCTGGGCTTTATTCTTCCATAACCAAGACCTACGATCCTGTACGAATTGCTACGACCATGTACGACATGAGTGCGACCATATTCGATATAACTTCGACTGACTTCGACTAAAAGGGCATGTTCCTTTTTCGGAACATTTTTCCCAACTAATTTTTCATTACTTTACAGATGACCGATTTTCACAAAACATTTCAGATGTTACACGCTATGTAATATAAATTAGACATGGCATAAATTAAAATGGCATGTGAAAAATATGGCATCAACTGCGTTAATTAGGAAAACAAAGGACTTTTGCAAAATGTTCAAAATCAGCATGGAAACAGCAAAATCATTTCCTAACTTTTGATATGCTGAGAGATTATATATATCATTTGTCAGTAATAAACAATTGTTTGTGAGGAAATATTTGCATAGAATGTGAGATTTTCTTACTTTTTCGCCGTATTTAAAGAGGGGGTAAAACAGAACAGCCATGTTTCCAAGCTAGGCCTTTGCAGATGAATAGTGGTATAAAGACCCTCGTCTTCAATAGTTATTTTGGGTTTCATGGTCACCGGACCAGCGAGACCATGTAAGTGACTGTAACGACACCTCTCAAAGAATGGTATGACAAACAAAGTCCACGATTTCAAATCTTCTTAGTAAGGTCTTGACTTTATTCATCGAGCACTTTCAACATTCCTGAAGGTTACTAATACATCAAAGTCACGTAAAACTGGAAAGAAAGACGTACAAAGTCTTACAACACAATACAAAACTGACCCAGTGGAGTCCACGCCCCACCCCAGAGCACGTGGCCGAAAGGTGCTGCCACCTATTGATTAAACGTCAAACTAGCTAGGCCTACTCAAACATGAAAACGGGCCTAAAACAACCCAGCTACAAAGATTTTCTGACTATAAACCTTGATACAGAATTATTGCAACCCAAGGTACATCTTGATACTATAGGAATAAGGTATCAAACCGGTAGTAGGCATTCAAACAAGACGGTAGGACACGATGACCTCGTGCGTCATGTGCGTCATGAAGAGTTGAGGCCCGCAAAAATACAATCACTTCAAAGGGCCATAAAACCGCACACAGACCAGTTACTTCAAAATATTGGACATATTTCGGTACTATAACTATTCATATGTTCATTCCTTACCTCCGTATGGGATTACAAGAGAAACGAAATTGACAAAACCCCAAAAAGAATCACGACCAGGGATTGACGGTTCCCCGATCAAGTTCACAAAATGGCGAATGCGTCCTTGCACTTGCCCAGTGCACGCACGTGCTCCCGTAACCATGGCGACGACGGCGCCCAAAAGAACAACGCGACCATGCTTCAAACAAGTTAATACCCTAGGCCTATACTCGCATTATTCATTTCACATACACACATCTCCAACAGATGTTCGCACACCTTACTTAAGGTCTTGCGATACATATGCTTTCGCGCCCAAATGTCAGCGACTCGGCGACTTTGTGGTTAGTACGGTTCGATGAATATAACCACCCGCATGTCGTCAGGTCTGCGGTTTCCCGGATTATAGGTTGTTCCTGAATTTATTCAATGACATTTCTTACCTCACTGCATGCAGAAAACCTACATGGATTCAAAAACGTATTGAGCGAAGAGGTTCCCCGAGCTTCAATAAATTTTTCAATAGCTTATAATCAGAAGAGGTCAGGAGCTGCCCAACGTGGGTTATTTACATATGAATACTACTCATGTCATGTATTGTCAGAGGGTGTCTTCACTAAAACTGCTCTTATTTCTACACCTTGCGAGATATTTCGAAAATTCTTTTTGCATCGGATACCTTTCATCAGCACGGAGGGCTGTACAGAGGGATTTCTGAAATAAATAATTTTCCGCAAAGATATTGCAAAAAATCATTTTTGCACCATTTTGGGCGACTAATTAGCCAATTAAAGCTAACAGAGGATGAATTTTGAGAAATCCCTCTGTGCAGCTATCGGGGCAACTTTGATACACCATGTGTCCAAAAGTTTGCCTCTCAGTCCTAATATGATGCAAATGGCGTCAAATCTAGTGAAAAAAATATAGGGTAGTAATTAACCTTCGTTAATTAGTGTACTGTACTTACTATCATGTTGCTTTTTACATAAATCGACAGATAAGTGATAGATTCATCATAGAAAGGCAGGATTAGTACGATATTTCCCGCCGCCGTCGACTTATGCAGCATTGATTTCCAGGATCCCAAAATTTTCGCACATGTATCGCAAGACTTACACTGCTCCTACCAGAGTCTATAGCAACAAAAGTTCCATAAGAGCCTTCTCGCTCACAAACTAACCTTCCAAAAAAAACATGTAGGACAAAATCATTATCCATAGAGTGGTGCGTGTCCATTCTACTCTGATACTAAGTAGACTCATGTTCAAACCAGAACAACGAACGCAGATAAACTTCAAACAGTTTCTCAAATTCCACTTGAAAGTCAACAGTAACCATAATAGGACAGATCAAGATTTTCAGACGTCTCTAATCCATAATGTCACTTATGCCCTAGTTCAAGGACAGATACCAGCTTGGTAATGGGACGCTCATACACCCCGGTTTTGGTTTTGACATGCGCAGCGCGAACCAGGTCATTCTCATCGCAAATGACGTCCGTCACACGTCCCAATGGCCAAATGTTTCTAGGAGTACTATCCGAGACAAGAACTATGTCTCCAACAGCAACATTTCTCCTCTCATCCGTCCACTTCTGGCGCTCCTGCAGAAGAACAAGGTACATGTACTCATGTTGCCATCTTTTCCAGAAGATGTTTGTCAGCTGCTGGACTTGTCGCCACCTTCTACGAACATAAATGTCATTCTGTACAAAGTTGTCTGGTGCTGGCTGTGGGTCTGTCTCCAAGATGAGCAAATGATTGGGAGTAAGTGGTTCAGCTTCAATAGGGTCGTCTGAGGCAACTGTCAACGGTCTCCCATTGATTATTGCCTCTGCCTCGCAAAAAAGGGTTTGAAGACCCTCATCATCTATCCGTCCAGGATGCTCCTTGATGAGCCCATAGATCACCTTTCTCGTGGACCGAATAAGATGCTCCCAGACGCCCCCATGATGTGATGCGTGAGGAGTGTTGAATTTCCACTCTATACCATACTGTTGCATGGCAGTCTGCATTCTATCCTTATTCCATTCCTCCAGAGCCCTTGACAGTTCCGCATTGGCCCCTACCAAATTACTCCCATTGTCCGAGCGCAGGTGCTTGACAGATCCGCGTCTCGCTAGGAATCTGCGGATGGCATGGATGCAAGAATCCATATCCATGGAACTAGTTACCTCCAGATGTACATGTACAGCCCGAATGGACATACAGGTAAATATTGCCCCATATCTCTTAACAGTTGTTCGCCCTCTACGGATCTCAAATGGCCCAAAGTAGTCTACCCCAGTGTTCGTGAAAGCTTTTTCGCCACCTCGAAGAGTTTGAATGGGAAGGTCCGCCATCTTTTGCTGCATCATCGTGGCCCTGTAACGTCGACAATGAACACACTTGCTGAGTAAACTACCAATAAGCTTGCAAGCGCTGGGCACCCAAAACTTCTTTCTCAGCCTGACCAGTATTGCATTCCGCCCAACATGACCATGAACTCTATGTAATTCCTCCAAGATCAGTAGCGTTACCACAGAGCTCTTGGGCAAAAGTAGAGGATGCTTGGTCTCAACGGGCACGGAGGCCCGCGCTAGTCGTCCACCCACTCGAATCATACCAGTCTCATCTTTGAACGGGTCCAATTTGTGAATGTTCCCTCCCTTGGAGTTGTATTCCTGGGTCAAATACCGTTCCTGCTCATGTCTGATAATGGCTAATTCTGCTCGCTGAAGATCCTCCATAGTCAGACAACGGGTCCCTGTGGCATCCCTTGCAGTTGCATCCACCTTATCATTTGTATTCACATCCTTATTCACTCGTCGTCGTTTTCGGAAGTGGACCTGAGCTCTCACGATCCATGCAACCACCCTCTTTAGTTTCGTCCAGCTGGAAAATCTTCCAAACAGACCATCTATGGTGGTTTGAGCCGCATTGGTAGCAGTCGCAACAACAACATCCTTCTTGACCTCGGGATCGTCCTTGAGACACTCTTGTGACAGTTTCACTTGTGGCCATTCAGCTTCCGGTCTTCTTATGAATTCAGGCCCTTCAAGCCACATCTTCACTGCTTGGAGGTCCATAAGACCGAGATCCCTAGATGCGACGTCTGCCGGGTTGTCCTTTGTTCCCACAAAGTTCCATTGGCTTGGTTCAATCCCTTCGTGTATTGTCGTTAACCTATTGGCTACAAAGGTGTGGAATCTACTGCTGGTGTTGTTTATGTATCTTAACACTGCCATGCTGTCTGTCCAATACTTCACAGAGTCGAACTCGTAGTTCATCTCAGCCGTGATCATGGCCGCGAACTTCACGGCTGAAGCTGCCGCAGTAAGTTCCATACGGGGTATAATTATTTTCTTTATGGGTGCTACCCGAGACTNACAACAGTATCATTGCAGTCAAATTGCTCTGCATTCACCCAGGTAGGTGGGGCTAGGCTACAACCTTTGGCGGTGAAAAGGTTAAGGCAGGTGTAGCAGTAAAAAGTGTCCCCCTGTAAAAAGTGTCCGCTTCTATTGTTGAATGACGGAATAAGCCGCATGCGTATAGAAACCAATTGTCAGAGATTAGAATGTAACAATAGGATCTTTTGTTCCCCGGACAGTTTTTCCTAGGACATTCTTTCCCTTCACACCTGGTTAACATAGAGCGTATACGGAAGACACGACACGTACGGTACGCTTAGATAAACGACACGCCAACACGGCGGTTTACATAGGCCTTCCTCGTGTCTTGGTCATTTGACACGGGCATCGATTTTTGGCATTATTTCCATTCTGTCTCATGCACTTTCTGATGCAAATGAGAAAACATACGATGTTTTGATGAGGAAACATCCTAAAATGCCCAAGTACATACTTAGAAACAGGGACTTTTGCAGTGACTTTTGTTCGATTTGCAAAATTCTATCTTCCACGAGCTCGTCCGTATTGACCAAGTGTTGAATATTCATCAGTTCTCCGTCACAAAGCACACACTCGGGGGAAACCACATTGATTGCCTTGCATCATTATTATTGATTGTATTGTGCACTATGGTTTAGTTTTGAAAGGGCAAACATGCTTTGTGGTTAGCTATCTGCGGTAATCGCCTACAATAGGTCGGAACGTCATCCCGGGCCCACTTATGCCTTATTGTTAATCACATTATCTCTTATTGAAATTCCAAAGGCTCGGTAAAATTGGCCAAGTATGAATAGCGAGTATTATTCTTGATCCTGAACTTGCCGCGTCACAACTGGTTGGTTATAAATGTGGTGTCAGACTGGCAACTGGAAAACCTTAAAATTGTTTGTATGAAACCATCAATAAATCGGTTGCAGAACCTTCAATTCTTTATTTCAAAATATCATTGTGTCTGGAAACAGTAGAGCTGTAAACTGCTCAGGTTCTCGATTTTGCGAAGGCGATAATAAAAAAACCTCATTTTTTGATCAAATTTCAATCTTTCGCCAAAACGTCAATAAACTGTGCACCAAGGTCATTTCGGTGGAAAGAGGTGCCGAAGCAGTTGTTATGAGTAAGTATAAAAAGAAAAAATGCGTTTCATTAATATCAAAAGAAATATTTACTTTCGACTAAGGGTGTACACTGCATGGATTTAGTCAAATTTCGACACAAAATCGCCACAAAGTTTCCCAAAACATGGTCAGTATCGATCGGCTGGACGACTCCCGTTTTTTTAGACCTGGCCCGACAAAAGATAAGCCACGTCGAGAAAAAATCAAGCGATTCCGTGCACCGGTTACCTGAGAATGACGTCCCAATCGCGAAAAATTGCGAATCCTAGTGAAATCAATGTGAACACTGCACGTCATAAATATTACAATTCTTCTCTAAAATTATCTACGGACTTCCACTCCATAAAGTTAAAAAAAGTTTGAGTTTATAGTCTGATATCAACTACGGTAGAGGTTCTCATCCGACTTTACACTTTAACCCCAGTCTATCCTGAAACCTTTCAATAGAACTCAGATGAGCTGCTCACTCAGCGCTACAATCGAGCATTTCCGACAGGTACCCATTTATACACCTGGGTGGAGAGAGGCCAGTGAGGCAAAGAGACTTGCCCAAAGTCTCACGCCCAGTGGGATTCGAACCCGGGACCCTCTGACCGCTAGTCGGAGGCCGGAACCACTACACCACCGGGCTCCTACATACAGTTCACTCCTTCATACAGTTCACTCCTACAATATTACTATAATGTGAAAAAATGAGATATCGTTTTGTCCATTGTTTTACAGATTGCATATATGGAGACAAGAAAACTTGGTGTTCGGATCTTTCGCCAGGTTCACCCATGTGTAATGCGAACTCCAAGGATTGCTGCAAAACATGTGCAAAGAAGTAAGTGTGACTGACAATCATTTCAGATACCTACGAAATTCGTTTCAATGAGTTGTTGTTTTTGTGGTTAACCAAAATTTATAAAATTACTGCATCTACCCATGTATAACGACAGGTAGGTGGAGGTAGGTTCAGGCTGGTTATTCTGTATAACGACAGTTATACATGGGTTTTGTCCGAGAAATTTCGGCAAATCAACTATTATACCCATTCCCAAAAATAACCGTAAATCATTGTACTCTTCTGAGAATTACAGGGGCATATCGCTGAGCAGTATTGTTGGTAAAATTCTTGACAATATACTCCTTAATAAGTACGCAAAAGTGTTAGAAACTTCACATGCTCAGTTTGGTTTTAAAGCAGGTCTTTCAACATCTACCTGCAGTACTGTTATCAATGAGACAGTAGAATACATGTACTATAATAGTTGCATTACCGCCGTCTACTGTGTGATGCACAGGCGTCTCATACGTCTGTTTGTACTTGTAGGGGGAGGGGGAGGTTCTCGGCGACCCTAGGGCTAGTCTACACACTAAAAAAGACAAAGTATGCAACTGTTCATTCACCTGCCCGAGACACAGACTCACTTCAAACGCTTTGTACATTACTGAAAACACACTGGCAACCCACAAACCTGATATACCTGTGAACACTAATAATCCTTTCATTGTTTGGAATCCAAACTGTAGCTCCACATTGACTCTGTACGATCCTTTCACGCAAAACACAACACAAATCACCATGAAATCTTCTCTCCGGATTATTCATCCCTCTCAGCCATTACTGTTGACTGGTACCCTGTCCCAACATACCTCACGGATAAGGCCGTGAGCAGTGTTGGGACCGACTACTAGTCTACAGTAATGGCTACGAGTCAGCCATGAATGGGTCCGCTGGGCATTGAATTGAACCACAGTGTTCTCCATAGCAGTTAAAAAAGGACGGCCCACCCCTCTTAAAAATACCGACGGCAAAATCCGCCCCTCTTAAAAATGCGTCCGCCCTAATATTTATGATTTAGATCGCTCAATTATGCATCTCAGATGCTCAGAAAATGCATCTCAGAGCACCTAAAATCCAAATTTCGCTGCGGGAGGGCCCCTAGACCCCCCGCCAGAAGGCGCCTCGCGCTGTGCCTTCGGCACCATGCCCACCGCCACCCCTCTTAGACCAAAACCCGTGGAGAACACTGGAGTGACTCCTATTGGTGAACTGACTGACAGCTTCTATTGATGATCGCTTCTATTTTCTGTTCACAGATAGTCGTCATAAACTGGAAGGAAGAGCTGAACTCTTACAGCTCCCAAGATACATTTAACCGATAGAGATGGATATTTAGACACCGATTAATTACTGCCAGTTGTTGCCAGTTTTCTAAAGTAATGAAATGTAATTTCCAATTGTCAATAAATATATCCTCTCCATTAGTTGGTGTGTTCTGCATTTTTAGCTCACCTCTGTGAGGTGAGCTTCTCTCATGGTGTGTCGTCCGTCGTCCGTCGTCGTCGTCGTTAACAGGGGTGGCACGTTTCTAAACCGCTTGGGTTACAAACTTGAAATTTGGTGCACAGGTACCCTATGGTAAAAACTATCTCTGGACCGAAACTTAGCACTGCTGCTTGTACACTCTGGCCTGTAGGGGGCGCTTTGTGAAAACCTTCTTTTGGCCGTATCTCCTGAACGCTGTTAGCTAGAACCACGAAACTTTTATGGTGGGTTCCTCTGATGAGACTTCATCACATAAATCCCGGGTTTTTGATTTGACCTACTCTTCAAGGTCACAGAGGTCAAAGTTCAAAATTCACTGTTTGGTGGCACATTTCATGGCTATTTGACATAGAGTGTTGTGATTTGGTGTGAAGATATATCTAGGCACCCTGCACAAATGCACCAAATATCAACCCGATCGGACTTCAAATATGGCCGCCAGGAAGCCATCTTGAAAAATTGACTTTGACCCACGTTTTATATATAGGAGTAGGTAGGATGTTTTAACCATTGTCAAAATATGTATCTAGGTACCATATAAATTTATGGTAAATTTCAGTCAGATTCGACGTCAAATATGGCCGCCAAGGAGCCATCTTGAAAAATGGACTTCGACCCACACCTCAGAATAGTGATGGCTAGGATGCTTTAACTATGCCTAAATATGTGTCTTGGTACCGTCTACTTATATGCCAAACAATCAGTTCGATTGGACTTCAACATGGCTGACAGGCGGCCATCTTGAAAAATTGACTTTGGCCGTATCTCATCGGTAGTAAATGTTACGATGTTTCAATGTTGTCTAAACATCTATGCAAGTATCCTTTACATTCCTGCTAAAATTTCAGTCCCAACGAACGTCACGTTTCGCCACCAGGTGGCCATCTTGAAAAATAGAATTTTTGACATAACTGTGACCTAGACAGGAAAGCAGTTTGTTCACAAATACCACTTACATTCATTGTATTCAGAAATTATACTCCCTGTGGGTGCCATCACCTGAGTTTATGTCATTGACTGATAATGCTGATCAGATAAAAAAAAATTCTTGGTGTGTTCAGCTTTATCTTATCTGTACTGATCCTTCAACATTCACCATGAGAGTCACAGTTTCACACTTAACCACAGAGACTTAATATCACAGAGGTGAGCACAATGGCCCTGGCCATTTCATTGGTAATAGGGAGGTTTCGCAAATCTGACGAAAAACGAAGTACGAAATACGAAATACGAAATACGACTTCATTGCCATGACGTAATGTATTTCAGGAGAAGGTTGGTACCGCAAATATCGCCTGCTGCAAGAGCGTCTTTTAGCGTGTTACGTTAAAGCGAAAGAGTTACGGTGTATCTTGAATTTGTTAGTTTCCACTTCGTATCTACGAAGTGGAAACGACATACAAATTTAAAGTTTAAACGCGGTCTCCTTGATTATTCTTAGTCTGATAATGCAATATTCCTTTGTTTCTATTTTTTCCACATCATAGAGAATCAGACATTTACCAGATGGATGTACTGACGTTAATATCGTGAGTGAGTTGCATCGGACCGGGAACCAGTCTAACGATCACGGGGAGCGACTGGTGCTGCCACCTGCACGAAGGAATAAAACTAGTTTGCCGACCATGTTTGTAAACAAACCAGCTTGTTTACAACTTCGGCGTCTAACTCCTTTAATGTATGACTTTCTTATTTTTTATCGTTTATTTACAGGATATTACACATCTTTCTCCAAAATTTCAATTCTGTAGGTTAAGTAGCAATAACATAGCAACATATCTAAAACTTCTTGTAAAAATGCAATGCCGAAAGTTCAATGCAATATCGTTTACCGCCATTGCATGTTCGGCAAGAAATTTAGAATGTGTTGCGATTGTAGTGCTATTATTTATTCTATGGAGCTGAAAGTTTGAAGAAAAATGTCCAATATCCTTTAGAAAAAGGCCCAAATATGAATGTCATAACCTTGATACTTTTTGAATAAAGCCATATTAAATTAGTTGTCGTTTTCTGAGGTTGGCCGCCCGATACAAAAATAACATGCCTTTGTGCAGTTCTACCATTTTTGGTTTTACCCCCACTTTAAAGGAGCTCGACGTCCAAGTTGTAAACACTCACTCACTGGTTCTCTATCCACGCGACGCCTGCGGTGCTGCCACCTATTGTCGGTGATATGTACTGACGTGAATATCGTGAATTGGACCGGGCACCAGTCTAACGATCACGGGGCGCTACTGGTGCTGCCACCTTCACGAAGGAACAAAACTAGTTTGCTGGCCACTGTTTGTAAACAAACCAGTTTGTTTACAACTTGGACGTCGAGCTCCTTTTAGCACCACAGTGAATAAATAGTCAAACTACCTGTATGAATGAAATCTTGACTAACAAACCTAAAAAGATGAAACATTTAGTCCAAAGAATGTGAACCATATAGACCAAATCAAAATGGTCACATTTTTGAACCACCCCGTATTATGCGTTTTACTCGCCATCTAAAACATTGCATAGGATTTCAGTAATATTGCCCGTACATTGTTCACGTTTGCGCTCGTATTACATCTTTGATTGATAATAATAGCTCAGTAATAATGTATTCGCTGTTACGGGTACCGATAGCCTAAGTGCTGTTTTCAAAGTTAGCTCACATATATGTATTTCTTCTGTCCTTTTGTCGTTAGGCCTATTACTTAAACATGACAGTACGCTCGAAGGAGTCTTGTAAATTTCTGATAGGTTTGGAAACAACTGGCAATTACTAAGGAATTTCACTGAACGAATTTGCCATTTTTGTAATGCTTGAAGATCACCAGGCCTCAGGATGTACCCTTATCAATTTCACTTATGTTAAGTACCTCTTCATCTTCCTATTGATTTCCAGGCTTTGGCAATGCTGCATTTCTTCGAAAGCATCATGCGGTTAGAGTCGGTCTATTTCCACCTAAAAGTCGACAGTTGCAGTACGCATTAATGCTGTAAGTGAAATCACCAGGACCCATATTCATAAACATACATAGTCATAAGTCAAAGTGTGATACTTATCTTCTGTGTTGAACAAAGGACAAGTGTTGCACTTAGACTTAAGTATTTTTTTTAAATATGGGTCCTGGGGCCTGTTTCTAAAGTGACTTTAAAATGCATTTTCGACTTGGTTAAAGGTACCATTAGCTTGAAGTCACTTTTTGAAACAGGCCGCATGTCCCATATTCGTAAACATACTTAAGTCAAAGTGTGGCACTTATCTTTTGTGTTGAGCAAAGGATAAGTGTCACACCACTTAGATTTAAGCATGACTTCTGATTAGTTATACATGTATGTAAAACTACCAATTTTCTTTGGTAGAGAAATAATACACCAGAAGTAGTTTTTAGATTTATGGAATGATATTATTACGACAGATTCAAGAGCAAATGTAACAACCTAAACTTGGGAAATCTTCAAGATATGGATGACAGCGGATTACAGGTCAATCAAAGTCACCTACCTTACGTACCGTGGTTGCCACCGCCACTCGTAGCTAACTGGCTTCTCAAAACTGCTCTAGAGGTTGTCAGAAAATGGGCGGTTTTTGTTGTGATTGGCATTGGAATGTTCGGCAACATTACGTCTTTCTTGATAACGACGCAACGGGGCTACCGTCATATCTCCACGTGTATTTATATGACTTCACTCAGCGTATTGGATATGTTGACTCAGCTTGGAATGCTCGTCCATTTAATCGTCTTCGTTCACGAAGTTTTCGTTCGTGATACATGGTGTGTCCAGAGCGAACACACGTTCTTCCATTGCGCAGAGTAATTATATAACCTATAGACAGTTTCTAGAAAAAATGGCCGGGCTCCCGTTTGTTAAAAAATATTTACGGCCAAATTTCTCTCAAATAACTCTTCGGTTTCTGGACCTCAATGCAGATTTCACTACAACCAGCGTAGTTAATGTACTAGGCAATAGGGTACCTGCCTAACATTCTATCCCACCAGATGTCTCTAGTAGTAAATGGCTCGCGGGGTTTGTTGACATGTCCTCAAATTAAGCGCCGTTTTGAGAAAAAGGCGAAAGAAGGATTTTAGTTTAATGGGAAATGCATCAGACAGCCAAACTTCGGAGGCGTATTCTGCAAAATCTACCGCTTCGAAATCAATGTGAATAGTACAAAATGTACATTTTGACCGACTGAATTTGAAACTGTCATTAACCCATTTTAACACATTTTTAATGGAGCCGCGTCCCCAGCGTTAACGTTCGCATATGTGCACAGGTTTTGCATATGGCTGGAGCACGGCTTTGCCTGGAGGCGAGATTCACTCTCTATGAGAGGTACCACCAAAAATGTAAACAAACCCCTCGAGCCATTTGCTTTAAATGCTATAGGCAAAATGTATAGAGCCAACCTGTTTTTGCTGAATACTGAGAAAACGGTCCATTAAAACCACCAACATGCTGCAGTGGAAAAGTTCTTCATAATTCTATATAAAATACATATGAAAATTAGCCCTATAGTTTGGACATAATCTGTAAATTGGTTCACTTTTTGAGTCATTTCTCATATGAGTGGAGCTTTAACTGCTCATGAAAATGTTTTACTCCTGACCATTTTATTAATTATCCATACAGAAAATAATCTCTCACTGCATGTTGTATGATTCATCAAATAATAAAGGAGGTAGAGGCAAAAAAAAACTGTTTTGACAATGCATTCTCCCTCTTCATTCTAACCTAGTTACTACTAGATACATCAACATGTATTTTTGTTAGTTCGGCAGGTATCCCATTGGTGTGAATATTTTGGCTAATTTTGGAGATGGAACTTTGCCAGCAGGGCACGCGTTTGCAAAAAAGCCAAAACAATCATCAATAACAATAGGGCGGCCATTTTCCTCGAAACCGTCTATTCACTGACATGATGTTTTCCTCACCTGCAAACATGTTTTGATATAATGGGGATGAGAACTGTGATAGAGGGCAGCACATAGTAATCAGGGACCTTATTCACAAAACCCCCGTAACTTCAAGGGTACGCAAATCCTTTGTCAGGCTGAAAGTGAACAATAGGTTGTGCGCAAAGTGGACAATAGTTTACGCACTCCGTAAAGTTACGAGAGCTTTGTGAATAAGGTCCCTCGTCCTATACAATCAATGCCTTTTCTGTCGAAAATTGATCAGGACCTGAATGTCCCTTTCCAATCAATAGTTTTAACCACTGGTGATACCTATTGGGGCAGTGGGTTAGGGTCCTCTCAGATTCAATAAAAAATTGTGGAACCTTTGTAGTGTGGTAGTTTCGGGATCATATGCCCCTACATTATGCACTACACCATTAATTCTTTTGCAAAAACTGATTTAAAGCCCTTTTGTATTGGGTTTAAGGTATTTTCGAAGTGTTGGGAGAATGCAGGTGGAGGTCTCATAGCCGCTGAGGGCCCCCAAAATGCTTGCCTGATACGTACCGCACAGAAGCAAGACCAAGTTTCCAGCACACATTGAAAAAACTCCAGGCAGACCTCCAATGTATTCAGATAGAGCATAATAAATTTTACACTACACTAACATTAGCGAACCTAAGCACATTCTGAATTGACTACAGTGTGGCTTTAACTAAATTTCCGTTCATATGCTACAAACAGAGCTAGTATTGGCCTGGAACTATTTGCGATATTTCCATTGATCGATCGACTGCTCATATGTAAATCCATTAGATAACCGCATATCTCATAATTTGCAGCATCTTGAATTTCTTCCTGTATGGATTTGGAGATGCCTCATCGTACTGCCTTGCTGCAATGTCAGTAGACAGAGCAATCGCTGTTTTTGCGCCGCTGAAGGCCAGAACAATGTGTACACCAGGAAGGACAAAGACGGTCATTCTGGGTGTAACTTTCATTAATATGGTTCGTTTCATACCGATGCTGACGCCGTGGTACCAAAACATAAAAAGTAAACCAATGAGTTTTGTCTTCAAAGCGTCGGAAATTGTGATTTCATCACTTGTTCCCGCGGTCATAATCGGTGCCGCAAATGTACTAATACTTGTCCGACTCAGGCGTGCAGCGTCTGAGAGACGCGTGATAGCAGAGTCGTCAGATACGTCCAAGTCAGAGGCTAAATATTTAAACCGTGTACTTATACTTGTTTCCATCTTATTCATAACGTTTGCCCTCCCATTTTCGATAAGCGAACTGCTATGGTACATCCCGAGTTTTGAAATTTGGTATGTCGAGAGATACCAGGACCAGGCTTGGGCGCGGATGACCTTCGATTCCTGGATTCTTGTCGTGCTCACCCAGTTCAACCGTGCACTGAATTTCTACTTGTATGTTCTTGGAGGAGGCAGGAAGTTCAGGAAAAGTGTGAAGGATTTGTTCCTGTGTCAGAACATTCATTATAAGTAGGTTCATCCCATCGTTGATTTGCTTTCACAAGTCAACTTACTCCGGTTAGTTTTTAATTCTGAAGTCCTGTGCCGGTCGTTTCACTTAGGCCTACCCTGCCATCTGTAGAGACTCCTGTGTCAGAACATTCGTTATAAATAGGTTCATCCCATCGTTGATTTGCTTTCACAAGGCCACTTACTCCCCGGCTGGTTTTTAATTCTGAAGTCCTGTGCCTGTCGTTCCACTTAGGCCTACCCTGCCATCTGTAGAGACATTAGGGCAAGCACAAAAAATTAGTTTATCGTCCGAGTGGTTCTTGAAAATAGGCAAGGGGCACTTTTTATTTTTTATTTTACTTTGGTACGAAGAAATTACAAAATCAGCTCCTCCTTAGCATGTTGTGTCACGCGATACGCGGTGCGGCGCCAAATTCAAACTGATAAAAAATAAAAAAAATATTTTGCATGGCGCTGAAAATTGGTGCGGGCGGGGGACGATAATCTAAAGATTTTTTTGCTTGCCCTACCCTGATCAAAGCAGGGGTTTACCAACAGTACGACCCCAGCCACGTTCGAAAAGAAATGAACCATGGCAGTTGTGCATATGCCTGACAGAAACTATCGAAGGAGTGTAAGTTCGGGGGCTTGTTGATTCGAGTCAAAACAAAGGTCCCCGGGCTTCTGATTTCTTTGCAGAATAGTTCAAACAGAACAATAGTCACTTGAATGCCTATGAATTAGCTAAAACCGATAACCTCTTAAATACCCAGTCGTGACATGATGATGGATTTCGGTCATTATTAGATGATAATTCGAGACACAGGACACCATTTTACTTACTCGGTACTGAAAGAGAGGTGTGTATCGGTTATCTACCAGCAGTAGGGTATTATGCCCACAATAAAAGGTCAGTTTCCGTTTCAGGCGTTTCGCGTATATTCCACAGACATTATCTTGTTATCTTGTTTATTCGTGCTTGAAATATCGGTGGCCCCAAAATGATCCCCACCCCTCGTCAATAAATTCCACATTTAGAAGCTGGGCCTTGGTATATTCAATAAATTGGATATCAGCCACCTTATGTTAAAATTCCAGCCCTAAATGTTGAATAGTTTTTACATGAGAAAAAAATCAAAATTTCAAGAAAAAGTATTTGATGCCAGACTGAAATAAGTATCGGGTGGCAGAAAAAATACCACATCGAACTTTATAACAGTCCAGATTTACACAGCCATCCAATGGAATTTTCTGATATTTTAACTGAGTAAGGGACAGCGTAGTCTGTTGTGATGGTACAAATGTCACTTTCATATCTTAAAGGGCTCGTCTGCCAGAATGAAAATAGAATCTGGAACCGAATATGGCAAATGTCGTCAACTGTCACTGAACGGATTGTTGAGTTGCAATTTTCGATAGCAGGTACTGTTTTTGCTCCGGCCATTTGACCCGTTAGGTACAGACAATGAAATTTTTATCCCACACACTAAAAATACAATTTTTCATTCAAATGAAGTTTCAGGGAATTTTCTTCGGTAGTTATTGAAATATGAAGTGCTAAATTTCAAAGCGGTATTTACTGAGCCACCCATAATTCATTTCAGTCAGGTGTGACAGGAATCGACGTCCTGGGAATGCTGATCCGCCAAACAATAGCCCGCTATTATAAGGTTATATTCGAATGGTCATAATCTCTCTAGCCATGTATTCTAATCCTTCGCAGAACAATAACATCGGACTTTGGTTCCAGGGCGACTTATATTTCTTTCACGCCGGCATCAAATTTTTCACAAGAAATTTTGATTTTCTTGTCATGTCAAAACTATTTGAGGTGAGAAATTTTTACGATGGTTAATATCAATTTCATTTCATGTCATAAGCATCAAGTCTCTAGCTTGCAAGAGAATTGAAAATTACTCAGGGGATCAATTTTGGGCCACCCGCCACAACAATAAATGTGACAAGCCTGGTGGCGTCAAGGTTCACGTAGTGAAGTTCGTGTCGACAAAATACTAAAATTGAGGAGCATGGGACACTTCATGTACCATTTTAGAAATTCTGAGGCCCTAGGATAGTTCATTGTTTTGCCACCAGAGAACATAAGGGACACACACCGCGTGAGCTACCGCAAAATCTTGTCCGCAGTCAGGTGTACTTCACTGCGGACAGAAATATAGGTCATCCAGGTGTGCTGTGTGTATTTATATATCGTGGTATGCAGGGCTGGCCTAAACAATTAGTTTCGCAGTAGCTCACGGGAAGTGTGTCCCTTATGAGTAGAATCCAGGCAGTGCTACATCCAGGAGGCAATGCCAATCGCACTCGACGTACCAGCATTCTTTGTTCATTTTTCACCCACGTGGTGATGATCGACTCATCATTCACAGGGAAGGCAGTCCTGGCGTGCTGATTTTCAAATATAGGCCATTCTTAACAGTTATCTACATTACTGATAAAAATTCATACATTGTCTCAAAAACCGGCTAGTTATTGTAACCATTATCCCACAAAGTGTATCATTATGCAAACAGCAAATTCGTTTGTGATGTTGATTCACACCTAAGAACCCTGAAACCCCTACGCCTTCCAATAATAGGCTCGTCCTACCTGTGTTATTCTGCCATGTATTGGATATAGCGAATGCACGGGGTATTAAACGCAATTGTTAGGTCAACTAACGAATATTATGGACCCAGAAGAAATCCGAAGCAGCAAATGGATATCTGCTTTTAACTTATTAACTTAGGTTATTCACTAAAAGTTCATCTTTATCGAAGGTTATCCGATTTTATTGACTTCCAATCTTCAGCCTCACAGTGAAAGTTTCCTGCGTGAGTGCGAAGCCCTGGTTATGATAATGTGAATAACCGCGCTATCGAAGAGTGAATCGGGCAAAGCCGGTATGAAAATAATGGTCACTACGCGAACAAAAAACAGGTAAAGATCTGGGGTAGCTGCATAAACTCTACTAGCGCAAGCGGAACCCATCTTTCGATAGTGCTGTACATTTTTCCATGCATTTTAACACCGATAGGCTGTCGAAGCACTAGCGGAGTTTCTATACGGCCACCCCTGATGGTCAACTCCTGACCACGCCTGCGAAAACTGCCAGGTGGTGAATGTGTCTGCTCATGAGATTTTTGTGAACGGCGACAGACAGACAGACATACAGTGTATTCGGAGTCGGCCGGCCACAAAAATTACCTAAGGTTGACCGGCAACTGCACCAGCCATGGATATTTGGTCCTCCGGTTTCTTTTTTCCAGTGTACTCAAAATAATTCGCTGTACACTGGAGTCAGCAGCAATTCGCGCATACGACCTGCCGGGCGCAGTGCGTGGGGTTTTCCTCGCGGACAGACGGGCCCATGTTCAATCTCCACTCCCTGCAAGCTACGCTGGCGAAATAACTTGGTCTCACCAATGTGATGCCTTTTTACACGGTGCGGGTTCGAGGAAACCTACCTCCACCCTTCTTGGGCGGGTTCGGTTCAGGATGGATTGATCACCTTTCCAGGTGCGGGTTCGGTAACCGGCCTCAATCCAGTTCGAGGTCGGTTCGTTCTGAAGCAGCCAATGTTGACCTGTTGTTTCTTCTGTTGTCACACAACGCACGTTAGCTCGCCAGTGAGTGCAAAATTCCTGTGAAAGATTAAACCGTCCCAAATCGCCACTTGTGCTACTCCGTGCGAGTGCTACTGAATTCTCCTCCTACATGTAAGCTACATATATCAAATGAAATGCGACTGCAAGTTAATTACTTTTGTGCGAAAGAAATCATTATTCGCATTGGTCATCGCATCGAGCACGCATATTGATGTAGGCCCGTTTGACAGCGATTGAGGAATCACTGCCATATGAGACGTACGTGTTACCAGCGTTTCCAAAAATGTTGCGTATGGTTGAGTTGAAACTGCGATCCTCGCTGAAAGTAGAAGACGGAAGCCTTCGTACGAATGTCTACCGGTCGTATCGCACCGTCTGAGAGGCCAAGCGTTGATGGCATTTACACTCATGGAGAAAAGTAATTTGGCAGCAGTTTTTCTTGAATATCTCTAAAACAATGGGGTAAAGTTGGGCGCAACATATATAGGTGTCCCCGAAAAATGTATACAGTTTCATTATTTTTTCCATGGTACTTTATACCTTTTAAATGTGTATCGAATGCTTGTTTTCTTGTTCTGGGAACATGGAAGTTTTGACTTATGAAAATGCCAAGGCTGACGATTTACCAGCTTAAGAAAGTTATTGAGTTTTGGCACCTGGAGAAAAGTGCCACCAAATTTCAGCGCCGGTACTGTGCATATTTCGGTCTTCATCCTCGCCTTTCACCAACAAGGGTAACAATTGAACGGATTGTAGGTAAATTGTTTACTGGAGGCAGTATCCGTGACCAGAATAATGGCCACAGTGATCAACAACTTCCCCATGAAACATTTCCTGCAGTAATACGAAACATGGCAGTTCATATGCAATCAGTTATTGGACGCCGTGGAGGTTATATTCAGCATGTGGTCTGAGAGAGAAGGGTTAATTCGTGCCAGACTATGCCGGACAAGCACAAAATGACAAAGCAGAAAAAAAACTTCCATCCTTCTGCTTTAGAATGATACCAGTTTTCTTTCAGGAAATTTATTCTATAACCATACATTTTGAGCCCCAAACTGTATTCATTTTTTGGGACACCCTGTATAATGGCAAATTTCCTGGCTATCTTATCAGCGTCGACAAATTCCGCTGAAAGTCGCACTTGACAGAAGGAGTTTTGTAAAGGCATGTTTTTCACTTTTTCATTTGCATGATTTCAGTCAATTTTTTTATGTGTTTTTCATCATACGTTGTCCGAAAAATGGCAAAATGTGCAGATGCCCTCGCCCCGTCTTTGAGCAGTGGCATGCAGTACGTGTTTTTCCAAGGAAATCAATGGTGTAGAACTATTGATTACTTGTATCATACTGAATCTTGGACACATCGAGGATAAAAATAAATCAAAATGTATTTACCAGTGAGTCATGTGAGTGTCAGTGCTTCGGTCGACGTTGTTAATTCTTTTTCGTCAGATTGTATCTTCGACTTCGATAGCTACGAATGTCGGGAAGTACAATGCAATGAACTACAGCCTAGCGCACATCGACTTTGCACATCGACTTTAGTACACTAAAGTTTACCCAGGATCGTCCTAGGTAACTTTTAGGCTTACCCAGGCTGGTCCTGGGTAAACTTTAGGGTTACCCAGGACGACATCTACCGATTCGGCTCCAGGCGCTTCCAGTCGCATGGTCGATGTGCTCTAGGCTTAAACTGCTGAAGCCTTCAGGAGGAAACCACTGATAGGACGAAAACTGACCGGATCGCTCAGCCCTCGGAGCTGCTATCTTCTCTCGACGTCACCTTAGGAGGCCATTCCATGGTTCTCATGAGGGCATTCCTGGTTTTCAGTTTCAGAGGTTTCATTCGTGGATCACTTCCAACCTAATGATAATATGTACGATGCTGACTTGTGGGTTGAAGTTTTAGAATGTTGGTGGTTCAATGGTTCGACGTGGGATCTGAACGGTTATTGAAACCATAGATTAAAATTTTACAACTGCAAACTATTGTTTCTCGGACAGACATTCCAACGACTGCCATTCCTTTCACTATGTTAACCCCTTGTGCCCCACCAGTCTAATTCACGTGCAGATGGTTAGAGACTGGCCGGATGGTTGTACCGTTAGGTTTAACCCTTTAGGACTCAGTGAAAAAAAATTGTGTGGTCAGATCCCCTCATAACGGCCTACGCCGGCCTGGTAATTTCGGCTAGTTCTCACACCTTAGTTAAGATGGCGCTCGCATCGGCCGTCCCAGGCCGGCTTGAGGATCTATCATCATTGAGATGTAAGTTACTTGAAGTTCCGCCAAATATTTAAGGAGCCAGATGCAATTTATCTGAAATTTCGCAAGGGTCTCTAAGGGGTTTCTAGGCGGCCGGTGGCGGCCGTTTTGAGTCCTAAAGGGTTAATCTTGTGGGTCAGACGGCTGAAGTTGAAATTCTGACGACAGATGAGGTTGCATTTGCGGCCCGTCATTTGGTTGTTGTGTGGAATTTCCAGAAATTGCATAATGTGAACTTCCTCTGAAAAGTGGCATTATGTATGAATGTTATCTTCCTACCGGATTCCCACCAAACGTACATCGAATTCACTCCAAGGCCTCAAACTGAACTATTATTTTGTGCAGTGACCGCGGCATCGGCACTCACAGAAACGAAAAGATTCGACCAAATGAAATTAGGCTTATTATGGTCTGTAGTAAAAACACTGGGAGAACAATAACTAAGCGCACAACGACGAATATTTTTCCGACGTATTTGGCACAGCCTTATTGGAAATGGCAGATCACGAAACTTTTTAAACGGCAAAAATTTTACAGCAAATGCTGGCACCAGAAGTAACACAGCACTTTTTTGTATTCTGACAGCACCCGTTTGCGGTATTTTGACTGCAAAATGGTATAAATTCTGCAAAAAATGTTGTATTTAAAACTGAGAAACTGTAATCTTGCTGTTAATTTCCAGTAAAAAAACAGCAGTTTGCAGTTAAATGAATTTTACAGCAACCATGCAGGGAAAATTCTGCTGCAAATGTACAGATACTGCTGTAAATTTACAGATATTTTTAACAGTGCATCGATATACAGGTTGCGAAATTACTGATATACAGGTTGCAAAATTATTCATACACAGGTTGCAGAAACACGTGAACGTTTAGTATTGAAAGAGCCTGGTCCTGGAGAGCAAGGAGTGTTATCATGCTTGCTACGGATCCGAAGTAAATTTTCAAAAGACAGGCCTAAAAAGAAAACCTGCTGGTTTCTGTAGCTCACCATCATGACACCTTTACCAGTCTTAGCCTCAGTGATTTTCGAGCTTCATTTCGATAGTGGAAAGACAAACTCCAGGGTCAGGGGGTGTGCCATTCATTGTGGTATGGTTTGTTTGACTCAGACCAAGTGTGATGGTTTTTCGTTTCTTTGGAAACCGCAGATGATGTCTGTCAATTTCAAGAAGGAATAAGACCCTGTATTGCACCAGCAAGAATAAGGGGAACTCAACATTGGTTAATATTATGCACTCAAATGTTGTTGGCCAATCTCATGTGCAGCAGATTTCATCATGTGATCATAGGATGTCACATCGTATCGGATCCTCAATCCTCGTATCGGATCCTAAAACCTCGTATCGGACAGCCCTCCTAGTTTTAGCCAATCAGGGCATAGGCCTGTTATAGTTGCTAGGCAACTATAACAGGCTTCGCCTCGTCCGGTATAACTTTTCTTCTTCCAACAAAAATCCGTATTGGACTCCCTACCATCCACTATTTGTATAAGAAAGGTTTTTTTTCACTTCATCATTTTACTTGGGATAGTATTCGTCACGACTCGATCACGGAATCGTGGCTTGTTCCTGTCGTATAACGTTGAAAAAATATGGAAAATTTTTGTAATTTAGACATTGCAAGCCAAGCTAGTGTCCGTTGTTCGAAGTGGAAGTTCCGGTCGCAATATTTCAGAGGGCGCCAACAATGACATAATAACAGTTATGGTGCTGCCATATTTAAGTTACTGGCATTTAAGCCTGCGGCGCACGAGGACACAACAGGCGATTTTCATTGCTTTGCGACGAGTGGCTCCAGTTTTCCGGTTTTACATCCGCCAGTGTTTCTGTGTGTCGGTGTGTCCCTTTATTGTTTTGGAAACACAGGCAGATAGATAGACATGTTTCTCCGTGTGTGCCATATTGTCAAGTTGCAGCTTATTCCGTCAGACAATAGGAAGGGAACACTCACAGATGGGGAACACGAAAAAATTTTTTATCGGTCTCCGGCACACGAGGCAACAACTGACGAATTTTGTAGCCAACTTACGTGGTATTGGTAGGCCTATTCGATTTTTCCATCAGGGCCGAAACCAAACTTTTTGGCCCTGGTCGTTAATATGGAAGAGGCCATGTCAAGCCACTCGAAGAGGCATTTTTCTTGCCTTGCAAAAGTACAAAATAAGCCACCAAGACTTAAATTACTGTCCCACACGACGGACGACCAGGGATGATTAATGCCATATGGGCCAAGCTGGCTTTGAACCAGGTGGAATGAATAATGCTTCCCGCTTGAGAGTGCCTCTCTTTATTGTGTGACGGACATTCAAAAACAGAGACACATGTTTATCAGTGCCGCCACCCATTATCACGTTGCGATTTTGATCCATCAATCTTTTGTCATCTTCGATGATCGAAGGCCGATCTGCTCACCACTACGTTACACCGCACATCACCCTTCGAGAAAGTGACCGGTCAACGGCGTATCTGCCGCTTCGAGAAGAAGAGGCCAATCAGAATCGGTGTTGTAAAATTTGAATCGCGGTACAAAGAGTTGTAGCCGAAGACCCGATATAAAGTGTCATATGATTGGTCGACCGGTAAAGCTGGCATGGTACCAAGATACGCCGCCGACTGGTCTATTTCTCGAAGGGTGATGTGCGAGGTAACGCAGTGGAGAGCAGATCGGCCTTCGATTATCGAAGATGTCTTTTGTTGGTGGTGGGTGGCATTGGCAAACGGAGCAGAAAAATATTACACTGGAACAGAAGAGATGACCGCTGCCGGTGTGGCTAGGCGTGTGCTTGTGTGCAATGGGCTTTCCGCAATCAACCGTCTAAAGCAACCTTTCTCAACCAACTTTCGATTCCAACTTTTTTTGCGGGATATACATGGAATACATGTAATCTGTCAGGTGGACTTTTTCAAAGAAAGAAGTATCATCGAAATCAAAGGTGATTTTTCTAAAATATGGTCCAGATGGCATTATCACAGAAAATCTAAAGCATTTATTGGGTTTGCCTTAAAACCCATGCTAGGAATGAACCCATTGAACGTCTACGTGTATACAAGGAAAGATGCTTGTTATGAATTAGTTTATAATTATCAAGTTTTAGATCTTGCGTTTATCGCTAGTGATTATGGAAATGGCGTGGTGGGAATCTGCTACTTGCCGACTCGATGGACAGAAATGCGTTGTATTGCTTTTGACCTGACGGGACACAATCGCCGCAAACTTCATTTACCTTATGATCAATTCAAAAGAAGTCGAGGTCCAAATGGTCTGTTTTCAGATGGTTGAAGATCATTGTTCACAACGATATTGCATTATTAGAAGTTACATATGTTCGTGCTCAGGTACACCGCGAGAGTTCAGCGAGATTGAGGACTGAATCTCGGTACAACGTCTACAGAATTAGAGAGATGGGTTTTATTCTGACCATAGAACATGTTAGTGTTCTACCCGGTGTAAAATCTAGCTTTCTTCAAGAAGACGACTGGAATGGCTCAAGTCGCCGACTTCCGTTGTTGATGCACAGTCATTATTTCAATGAGAATGGCAATATATTCATGTTTAGTTTTGAACCATCTGGTGTCTTCAACATTGTTGTATTTGAAAAGGAGAGCATGTATAAGAACTTTACTACCGTGTTACGTACAAAACCGGGATTCACACGGAGTCAAAAGGCTTATCTCCTTCGGAACCAGTTTGTTGCTTTCGAGGCCCTTTTGTGCCTCGATTGTGAGGTATCGCACGACGATCATCCAGTTGGCATGGTACTAAATGTGTATACCCTTGACATATGGAAACGTTGCCCAGCCATTTACAGGCTGCAGGACGTGAAGAAGAGACCAGATTTGCGTTTACGGTTCGTTCTCAGAGTTCCTAATCCTGTAAAGTACAGGTACGAAATTTTCAGCGATGGCCAACGTCGAATAATCGCCTGGCCGAAATCGGCCCGGAGCAAAGACACAAAGAGGAGGTTGGTTGCTAAGATTAATTTTTGAGCTTGTAGCCTGCTAAATCAGCTGTGGAAAACCGGTCAGCGAGTACGAAATGAGCATCTGTAAACAACCCGGGGAAATAATATAATTTGAAATTTCCACCACAGCGTTAAGCATTAGCAATAGATTAATAAACTAACATCACTACCATACTTGCATTGTTGAGAACCCACGAAGGAAGAATTTACATTATAATATTTGTTTAAATTGGGGGGGGGGGATAGAGCGAAGAATCTTTGGTCTCATCCAGAAATAAGCCATTTCGTAGTTACAACTGCGCATGTCCAGAGCCCCAGCGCGGTCAGTAGGGTGGTCCTTATTTCATCAAAAATCTTTTTTAACTTTTTACAAGTCTCACCCCCAGAATTTGTTCCCTTGCGAACAAAAACCAGTACTGTAAGTTTTGAGTCATATATTTTAATACTGAGAGGTAGCTCAAGCTTGGTGAATACATTTATAGGGTCTAAATCCAACCGTTCAGAAGTTTGAAAAAGTCGCACTGCGAGTTTAAAAAGTCGCAGTGCGGGTTTATAAAGACATAGTGCGAGATTAAAAAGTCGCAGTGCGAGTTTATAAAGTCGCACTGCAAGTTTATGAAGTCGCAGTGCGAGTTTAAAAGGTCGCACTGCGACTGAGCTTAAAAAGTCGCAGTGCGAGTTTATGAAGTCGCACTGCGAGTTTAAAAAGTCGCAGTGCGAGTTTAAAAAGCCGCACTGCGAGTTTTTAAAGTCGCAGTGCGAGTTGATAAAGTCGCAGTGCGAGATTAAAAAGTCGCAGTGCGAGTATAAAAAGTCGCACTGCGAGTTTATCAAGTCGCACTGCGAGTTTATAAAGTCGCAGTGCGAGATTATAAACTCGCAGTGCGAGATTAAAAAGTCGCAGTGCGAGCTTAAAAAGTCGCACTGCGAGTTTATAAAGTCGCAGTGCGAGTTTATAAAGACGCAGTGCGAGTTTATGAAGTCGCAGTGCGAGATTAAAAGTCGCAGAGTGAGATTGTGAGATTAAAAAGTCGCAGTGCGAGATCAAAGGCGCAGTGCGACTTTAAAAAGTCGCACTGCGAGTTTAAAAAATCGCAGTGCGAGTTTATAAAGTCGCAGTGCGACTTTTTAAAAAGTCGCAGTGCGAGTTTATAAAGTCGCAGTGCGAGTTTAAAAAGTTGCAGTGCGAGTTTATAAAGTCGGAGTGCGAGTTTATAAAGACGCAGTGCGAGTTTATAAAGTCGCAGTGCGAGATTAAAAGTCGCAGTGCGAGATTGTGAGATTAAAAAGTCG
>NMRB01001332.1:44842-63658 GCA_002633025.1 Notospermus geniculatus
GTTTCCACTGTTAATTCTCAGTGTAATATCTCTGAGTGTTGCACGTTTTCAGTGTTAATTCTGGTGTAACACCTCTGAGTGTTGTACATTTCCAGTGTTAAATCTGGTGTAATGTCTCTGAGTGTTGCACATTTCCAGTGTCAACAAATTACCTGATAGCAAACATCATTCTGTCGTAATCCTCCTGCTTTCAACAAACAACAAATTTACACACATCTTCTCCACCTTGGAAATAATTGTCCACTACATTTTGTTACCACTCCAAACAACTATTACAAAGTCAGCTGAGCGCAAGGCCCATGGGCCTCTTGTTATCAAATATCATCAGCTGAACTGGGGAATCAGTCTTGAGAAAGCCCCTAAGCAGGTGACCTCTACTACTCAAGTTGTTGAACAATGCTCATGACCTGGGCCTGGGTATTACATAGTAATGTTATTCTTGAAAGCTGTTATGAATCTTACGTAAGACTGCATAACTAACAGTGTTGATTAGGACGTCCTTTGACTATTTCAATAAAGGTTTATTGAATACACAAAAGCCACTCACTGCAGGAATATGCATGACGACTTTGGCCTATACACTTGACCAAGGTCCTGGAGACATGTTAGGTCACTATTCACTGTTCAGTGACTATTGTATTGATTGAGGGCAGTGAATGGGCAGGGGTCATCTAAAAAGCCATTGACGTTGGGCTTAAAGAAAAATGATATTTTCAGTACGAATTCGGTTGAAATTAGCAAAAATACCAATTTTCTTGTAAAAACAATTGACAAATGTGTCATCTTTCAGTAAGAGCTAGGCTATCCGCGGATGTAAAAATTTCAGAAAAGAACTTGAACGCAAAAATGTTGATTTTAGGTCACTTTGGAAATCGCCAAATCTCGACAATTTCTATGACAGCAGAGTCAATGTCATCGCTATGCGTTTATAGCCTTACAATTTGCCTATCATATGCAGAAAACCGCATTCAATTATCATAAACCAGTTCTGAGAAAAACAACATTTTCACTGTCCATTTACTAATTTCCAAGGCTGTACATTGTATGAGACGCCTTTGGTTAGAGACCGGCCGGGTGTTTTGTACCGGTAGGTTTAATGTTGTTAGTCAAACGGCCGAAGTTGAAACAAGCCTGGTGGCGACAGTTTCACGAAGTGACGTTTTGTTCTGGTGTCAGTATCATGCAGTAAGAGTTGAATTATGCCTTCTGAGGGGAATATTTGTTTTTGGCTGGGTCACGGCAGGAAATTAACAGCACACCAGCAAAATGATCACTTCCAAACAAAGGAAACTTGTGTAAAATGTAGTTTAGTCGCTGAAAAAGTGGGAAGAAAAAATCTTCCTCGAACCAACCGGGCTCGAATCCACGGGTATGTCGACAACCATTCACAACCTCTACGCTCTACACCGGGCTACCGGGGCTCTCCTAGACTGCAGCAAATCTTTGGTGATACAATATTCTGACTACCAGAAACATGCGGCGATGGCCTAAATTCTCCATCAACACTGAAAGGGGCTGTATACTTAAGGTTGAATTGTCCCAAATAAATTTTTGATTATTTATAATAAAGTGACAAAACCCATTTTCACAGGGTGATTAGTTAAGAGGTTGAACTAGATTATAAGAATGAAAAATTGGCGAATTTCCTGTTATTTCAACTGAAACAAAAGACCTTTGCAAAATGTCATTAATAGTAGTAGAAATTAACAAGTCCTTAAAAT
The DNA here is from genome assembly GCA_002633025.1 of Notospermus geniculatus. Taxonomy (NCBI): domain Eukaryota; kingdom Metazoa; phylum Nemertea; class Pilidiophora; order Heteronemertea; family Lineidae; genus Notospermus; species Notospermus geniculatus. Next base: position 46,564 of record NMRB01001332.1, read on the forward strand.
GCCGTTTACAACACATGTTAAATACATTGTATACTTTGTATTTATAAGGTTACATTTGTTTATAACCTTTGCCTTTCATGAAAATAATGACAAATAACACCAATATCCTCTCAACTTTGGCAATTTGTTCAACCTCTAGCAGTGGGGGCATCACAGAACAGCCTTTCATGTATATGGCTTGTTAAGAACAGGCAGTCAGGTGTGAGGCATACTACAGTCGAAGTCAACCTTACTTCAACAAGGGCAGAATGTCAGGCCTGTGCAACAGACACCATATAAACACAATGATTGAACCACAAACCACAGTATTCACCAGTTGACTGAGCACAACCTTGTATTTGCCTCATGGAAAGTAAACCAAGTTACCCTAACATCATTAGGTAACTGCGACATGGATTATTTTCCACTGACTTGTGTAGGTTTTCAAGTTTGGTATGTTGCCCTTGTTGAGTGTGCTTAACCAGCCATAGCCATGAAAGGCTGTTGTATGATGCCCCCACCGCTAGAGTTGAACAAATTGCCAAAGTTGAGAGGATATTGGTGTTATTTGTCATTATTTTCATGAAAGGCAAACGATATAAACAAATGTAACCTTATAAATACAAAGTATACAATGTATTTAAAGCGAATCGAAAGCGAAAAAATTTGATTTAGAAATAGAATTTGAAAGGGGACGAATTTTCAGGAAAAAATGTAAACAAACTTCTCCAGAATGTCAACAAAGAAATTTTCGTGCATTTTGATTGGCTGAATTTTGTGTTTACAAACACCAGCCAAATGTAAACAAAATCCGCTATCGATTCGCTTTAACATGTGTTGTAAACAGCATTTTAAGGACTTGTGTATTTCTAGTACTTTAATGACATTTTGCAAAGGTCTTTTGTTTCAGTTGAAATAACGGGAAATTCGCCAATTTTTCATTCTTATAATCTAGTTTAACCTCTTAACTAATCACCCTGTGAAAATGGGTTTTGTCACTTTATTATAAATAATCAAAAATTTATTTGGGACAATTCAACCTTAAGTATACAGCCCCTTTTAGCTGAACCCATTACCAAGCATAGTAGGTTACATACATGTAGGCTACAGTCATGTGGATCTACACACAAATATCGTCTATGTCATCTGGAATACAACATATCGTCTGCTCGCCTAAAGCTTGGACGGCCAACGGACGTATATCCGGTCAAACATCGAACCATTTATGTCTCACGGTGGATTAAATAACAGCCGAGATTCAGATACAAACAATCATAAGGTTGTGGTATTATTGCTCATTTCTTCCTTATAGGCCTATCGTCATTTCACTCACGAGCTTTCACACGCTGTACTTTACGGTGACCTCATTATCGGCGCCTCACCAAATCGTCGGTTTATCCAAATGACAAACATTTTCATCAACCAAAAGGTTATCCTGGTTCCCTGGGCTCCGACGGTGGCACGTACTATTCGTGCAGGAGCTCAGGTATCCACAACCGTCTATAAATATCAATGACGTCATCACTGGGAAAGCCGTGTCCAAAAGTGAAGTACAAAACAGGTGTACAGTGAAACCCCTCTAAGTGGACCACGCGTGAGACAGGTGTGAAAGTAACCTAGGTCCTAGTAAGTAGGGTCCGCGGGACCCTAACTCGTAGGATTCTAAGTCCTACGGACCCTAACTCTTGGGAATCTAAGTCCTACGGTCCTGGACAACTAGGAACTGTAGTCCTAGGACCAAGATTCCTAGGAACCAATGTCCTACGACTGCGCCTCCTTAGGAATAGAGGTCCAACATTTAGAAAAAGTGGTCCTAGGGGGACTTCCGTTACGATAGAAATCTAGGGGCCGTATTATAGAACGTTCCTTAACATTAAGGTCCACCTTAAATCTATTGTTCTCGGCGGTTTTACAATAGACTTAAGGTGGACCTTAACGTTAAGGAACGTTCTAGAATACGGGCCTAGGAGTCCAAGTCCTACTCAAAATTAAAGAAATCTTCAGGGTTGATATACATCTGCGAATGAAAAATATGTGCAGAATACTTTGTGTTATGCACATGACGTTTAACTCAAAGTATTCTGCACATATTTTTCATTCGCAGTGAGGTGCATCCTCTTGCAACAGGTCCTCTAAAACGCGCTCCCCTACTCGCACGTCCGAGGCCCTGTTGAAATTGGCGCCTTTTCGCTGTGGAACTAGCGATAGAAAATCTGTCGCTGAATACAACCAATCACAGCGAAGCTTCTATCCCGCCATGGTCACTCCCAAATATGGTGTTTCAAACATTCCTCGATTCGCTGACAAACTCGCTGGATTTTTTTAATATTCCTGAATTAACTTCGCGTAAAAATGATTGTCATGGATTATCTAGATAATGGGTAAGTACCGACGGGTTCAAAACACGAAGGTATGATCCAGTTCATGTGTTTGGGGCAGCTATCATTCCGACAGCATGCATAAATTATGGAATGAGATGCATTGCTATGAGACTGGTACCCGGTAACTAATAACACCAGATATATGTGCGTACGTTACAGCACTAGGCGCGATGTCTGCCCATTACATCAAGTGGCGATCCCCCACTGCATTGCATGGTTTATTCGTGAATTACCAGTTGGCGAGTACACATGAGGGAACAGCCCTCTTCCCCACCGAAACGGGTGGGTTTCCCCAGGGCATTGTAACGCGCTATGCAGAGTGGAAATGCCCTGGGTTCCCAGGATGAGTGAGGTGCTGCAATTTAAAAAACTGGCGCCAAGCACGACCTGATGAAGATGGGGCCCTGATTTGGTCCATGCGGGGATATAGACATGGCAAGATCACCCTCGGTAAAATGTCATCTAAAGTGCATATGACTCCGGCTAGAGCGTACTCTGGCTCTATTCCTCTCCGGAATCCTCGCCAGACACATCCTTCACTTGCCCTTTCAGGCGTCGGTGTATCAGGTCCTACGTCGGGCCCGCTTTCCTAGGAATGCAAGTCCGCTGGACCCACTTTCCTAGGAATGCAAGTAGGCCGGACCTGCATTCCTCGGAATGCAAGTCCGCCGGACCTGCTTTCCTCGGAATGCAAGTCCGCCGGACCTGCTGTCCTCGGAATGCAAGTCCGCGGACATGCTTTTCTAGACATACAAGTCCACAGACCAACATTCCTCGAAGTCAGAGTCCGACAGACCTACGACTAGAAATCGAAGTCCAAAAGACAATGTTGTGTAATGATCGAAGATGGCAAGAAAAAAAAATAAACAAAGACAGTTGCCCGACAGGGAGTCGAACATGCAGTATTTGCTTAATGTGCAGGTCCTCGAACCACTACACCACGAGTGGCCGGCTGACCGACGATCGAATATTTTAGCTATTTGAATGCATGTCCTATTAAAGAGCTATACAGATTCTATAATATTGTGCATTTAAAGGGGAAGGACTCCGGTTACGGTGGACTTTGATTTCTGTCACTGCTGTAAAAGAAATCCAAGTCCCCTAGTAATCAGAGTCCTATACCTTTAATATAGGATTGGTAACCCAGGAACGGACGTCGTGGTAGGACAATGCTTCCTAAGGAATGGGGGCCCTCAGGGCCCCCATTCCTTAGGAACCACGGTCCATGGGACCTTGGTTCCGGGCGGACCTGCATTTCTTTTACACCGGGTCAAATTGGTCCACATAGAGGGGTGGTCCCCATAAATGGGGTTGGCATTTTCGAAATATTGGAGTCCTACAGTGACAATGTAAGAACTTTACAAGACTCTAGTTTATTTTATTTTAATTACCCCTTCGATGTATGTGAGTGAGTCGTTCAATGTTGATAAGCTTGACTGAGTTTTGTTTAGCTTACACCTAAGGTTGTTTGTTTATACATGGGACCAACAAAAAGCCACATGACACCAGGCTAAGGTGGGAAATCTAGCTTTTGCATGTGTTTGGTGTAACCATGGACCACGCGAATACCTAGATTTTGCATCTTCTGGTCCACAAAGAGGGGTCACCATGAACTTTGGGACACTACTTTTGGTGGTCCAGGTCGAGGTAGAGGGGTGGTCCACTTAGCTGCAGGAAAATGTGAAGGACTTATTTGGGACTGACAAAAATCGATCCACATAGAGGGGTGGTCCACATACAGGGATGGTCCACATTTCACAGAATATGTGTGCATTACCTGTCAGAAATGACTTCTCTGCTGCACGTTGTCAACAATGTCTGTAGAAAATGTACCCGCAATGGATACAACTCAAATGTATCGTCGATATACTTGTAGTTTTCCATGATTTTAATAGGGAGGTTTCGCAAATCTGACGAAAAACGAAGTACGAAATACGAAATTGAACTTCACTTCCATGACGTAATGTATATCGCCTGGTGCAAGAGCGTCTTTTAGCAAGTTACGTTAAACCGAAAGAGTTACGGTGTATATTACACTTCGAAATTTATCTTTCGTTTCCACTTCGTAGATACGAAGTGGAAATTTATAAATTCAAGATACACCGTAACTCTTTCGGTTTAACGTAATACGCTAAAAGACGCTCTTACAGCAGTTGATATTTGCGGTACCAACCATCTCCTGAAATACATTACGTCATGGAAATGATGTCCAATTTCGTATTTCGTACTTGGTTTTTCGTCAGATTTGCGAAATCTCCCTAATGTGTGAACTGGCCCAAAGCGAAGACGCCATCTTTAAATTTGAAATTTGACTCTGGATGCGATTCATTCCAGCACTCGATTCACTCCAAAATTAGTCAGAGCTTAATCGTTAATTATAAATTTCAATTTCAACTTTATTAGAAATGTTGCAACTATTCTAAAATGTGCTAATGATAACAAAATTTTTATATCGACCAATCAACCTGATTTACACGACGTTTAATCGATGCTCAGAATCAACGGCGTCCCACTAGCAGAATTCCAGCTATTTTTCTGAGTTGCGGATACCTGGGCTCCGACACGAATCGTATGTATGTATGTATGTATGTATGTATGTGTGTATGTATGTATATACCGTATTTAAAAAGATTAAAACGCCCTTTCCAGGCAACAAGTGCTGTTCAAAGGCGCTTGTACAATAAAAATAAAACATATATAAAACATATAGATTACATCCTAAAAAGATGCGTCTTGAGCATCCTCTGAAATGATGGCAGACTCCTTGCTTCTTGGATATCACTGGGGAGCGCATTCCACAGGACTGCTGCAGAATGAGAAAAACTGCGCTCACCATATCGTGTCCGGGTTTTTGGAGTCACAAGCTTAGTTCCACTGGCTGAACGTAAGGTTCTGGTAGGCCAGTATTGGTTTATAAGACTATTCATATAACATGGAGCCATGTTGTTCAGGCACTTATAGACATATGTAAGGATCCTGTAGGTCACCCTATACTCAACCGGCAACCAATGGAGCTCCCGCAGAATGGGCGATATATGTTCCCATCTCCGAGTGCCTGTGACAAGGCGAGCAGCTGTATTTTGTACTCTCTAGCTTGTTCATTAGGTGCTTTGGGATGCCATACAGCAAAGAATTACAATAATCTAACCTCGATGTAACAAGACCGCACACTAACGTACGAGCTGCAGCGGTGGTAAGATATCCACGAATGAGCCCAATATTCCTCAGCTGTGCATAGGCCGACCGACAGATAGCATTTACTTGAGCCTCCATGCTCATTGTCTTATGGAACATGACGCCAAGGTTTCTCACACATGCTACAGAGTCGACAACAGAGTCGCCAACCTTGAGCGAAACATGGTCCAAGGACCTGGAAATACTTGGGGATGCAAAAAGGGACACCTCGGTCTTGTCATCATTTCGGCACAGCTTGTTCTCTGTCAGCCAGGTCCCAGAATCTGATAGACAGAGCTCAGGACTCTCAAGGGTGCTCTGCCGTGCTTCTGGGATTCGCGGACTGAATGAGTCATAGATCTGTGCATCGTCAGCGTAGACGTGATGACTGAGACCATGGTTCCTCATCATGCTCCCCAATTGCTTTGTGTACATACAGTACATCTTAGGGCCCAATACGGACCCTTGTGGGACACCATACCTCAATAAAACTGGCTGGGACCGATGTTGATCGGTAATCACAGTCTGATACCTGTCTTCCAGGTATCAGCCAGCGTCACCGTCGGACGCCCAGGGAACCAGGTTACCAAAAGGTAGGAGACACAATTTCATATCTACGGCGCCCGTTACGGGACATGTATTTTTTTTTAAATCTCGCACTGCGACTTTTTAATCTCACAATCTCGCACTGCAACTTTTAATCTCGCACTTGACTCTCAAGGGTGCTCTGCTGTGCTTCTGGGATTCGCGGACTGCATGAGTCATACATCTGTGCATCGTCAGCGTAGACGTGATGACTGAGAGCATGGTTCCTCATCATGCTCCCCAATGGCTTTGTGTACATACAGTACATCTTAGGGCCCAATACGGACCCTTGTGGGACACCATACGTCAATAAGACTGGCTGGGACCGATGTTGATCGATAATCACAGTCTGATACCTGTCTTCCAGGTATCAGCCAGCGTCACCGTCGGACGCCCAGGGAACCAGGTTACCAAAAGGTAGGAGACACAATTTCATATCTACGGCGCCCGTTACGGGACATGTATTTTTTTTTAAATCTCGCACTGCGACTTTTTAATCTCACAATCTCGCACTGCGACTTTTAATCTCGCACTGCGACTTTATAAACTCGCACTGCGTCTTGATAAACTCGCACTGCGACTTTATAAACTAGCACTGCGACTTTTTAAAAAGTCCCATTGCGACTTTATAAACTCGCAGAGTGACTTTATAAACTCGCAGTGCGACTTTTTAAACTCGCACTGCGTCTTTTTAAACTCACAGTGCGACTTTATAAACTCGCACTGCGACTTTTTAAACTCGCACTGCGACTTTTAATCTCGCAGTGCGACTTTTTAATCTCACAATCTCACAATGCTACTTTTAATCTCGCACTACGACTTTTTGAACTCGCACTGCGTCTTTATAAACTCGCACTGCGACTTTTAATCTCGCACTGTGACTTTTTTAATCGTTCAGAAAGTCGCAGTGCGAGTTTAAAAAGTCGCAGTGCGAGTTTAAAAAGTCGCAGTGCGAGATTAAAAAGTCGCAGTGCGAGTTTAAAAAGACGCAGTGCGAGTTTATAAAGTCGCAGTGCGAGATTAAAAGTCGCAGTGTGAGATTGTGAGATTAAAAAGTCGGAGTGCGAGATTAAAAGTCGCAGTGCGACTTTAAAAAGTCGCAGTGCGAGATTAAAACACGCAGTGCGAGATTAAAACACGCAGTGCGAGATTTTTAAAAAAAAATACATGTCCCGTAACGGCGCCGTACATATCACTTAAGGTCTACCGATACATATGCGAAAATTATGGGATCCTGGAAATCAATGCTACATAAATCGAGGTTGTTGGGAAATATCATGGTTTTCTTACCTTTCTATGATGAATCTATCTCTTACCTCTGTCGATTCATGTAAAAAGTAACATGATATTAAGTACAGTACACTAATTAACGAAGGTTAATTACTACCCTATATTTTTTTCACTAGATTTGACGCCATTTGCATGCAATTAGGTTTGAGAGGCCAGTCTTTGGACACAATGTGTATCAAAGGTGCCTCGAGGGCTGCACAGAGGGATTTCTCAAAATTCATCCCATTCTAGCTTTAATTGGCTAATTAGTGGCCCAAAATGGTGAAAAAATGATTTTTTGTGATATCTTTGGGGGAAATCATTTATTTCAAAACTCCCTCTGTACAGCCATCTGTGCTGATGAAAGGTACCCGATGCAAAAAGAATTTTCGAAATATCTCAAAAGGTGTAGAAATGAGAGCAGTTTTAGTGAAGACACCCTCTCACAATACACGACATGAGTAGTATTCATATGTAAATAATCCACGTAGGGCAGCTCCCCACCCTTTCTGATTATAAGCTATTGAAAAATTTATTGAAGCTCGGGGAACCTCTTTCCCAATACGTTTTTGAATCCATGTAGGTTTCCTTCATGCGTTGAGGAAAGGAATGCCATTGAATGAATTTAGGAACAACCTATAATCCGGGAAACCGCAGACCTGACGACATGCGGCTTGTTATATTCATCGAACCGTAGGCCTACTGACGACAAAGCCGCCTAGTCGCTCACGTTTGGGCGCGAAAGCATATGTATCGGTAGACCTTTAAGCATGGCGCACACGAGCGACAAAATCAAGGCGACAATATATAGATTGACGGAATATGCGGCGACTTGACAATGGGCGACACACAGAGAAACAGCGAGTCCGTTTGTGGTCCAAACAATGGAAATCGCACAGAAATATGGCCAAACTGAAAAATGGTACACCGGCATGAAAATAACGTCACCACGTGAACAATATTGTGACAGATGAGGTTGCATTTGCGGCCCATCGTTTGGTTGTTGTGTGGAATTCCCAGGAATTGCATAATGTGAACTTCCTCTGATAGGTTGATTGATACACAGGTGAGACTACATGTAGAACTGAGAATTCACTGAAAGTGAAAATCGCCGATCAACACGTTGCAGAATTACGTGAACGGTTGTTACTGTGTCGNTTGGTAATACATTTATGGGGTGTAAATCCAACCGTTACAAAGTTAGCTGTACATCGGGTCCCACTCTCCTGTACAAAGCTCAGCTGTTGCGTCCATCAGCGTCCAACGTTAAAGTCAGTTCACAAAATTGAATATGCAAATTAAGTGGGTTCCCGCCGTGCGATTTTGGGGGATTTTGGGTATGATGTCCAAGGTGACCTAATAAAACATTTAGAGCAAAAAAACCTTCTGTTGCAATTTGTTCCCGGTTCGCCCGAATTTTCGCTTAAATTTACTGGACTATATATGTTTCCAGGCCAAACGCAGTCATGTCGTCAACAAAGCAGCGTCACGTCATGCTTTCTCCTGTACGTCGACGACGTCACTGACGTCATATCTCGGTTCGGGATTGCGAAAACGAACTTTCTTGTTTCCGAGAACGGGTAGGCCTACGTGATCGAGTATCGTTCTCGGCGGACCGGATCTCGGAACGGGATAGCGAAAGCTCTCTATTGGCTGGCGTAGAAGCACGGCGTCAACACTCCCCTGTGATCATGGTGATGACGTCAAATTCAAAACGTCGTCTTCACGTTGAGGTAGGCCTACTGCCTTTTTCTACAGCTGGCTGTTGGGACGATTCGCTTTGTTTTACCCCAGGGTTTCAATTCAATCCACCTGCTATTGTTCAATAACTAACTGACGTAGGTGAGTTTTTGAATTTTTATGCGCTCAGTGGGTAGTACGCCCCACTGAAACTTTGAATAGAGAACAAAATGGCGACCATCAGACGGTACACAAGTCAAGCTCAGCTGGGCATGTGCAGGAGGTTGGTCATCGTAAACATGGCAACAGCGCAGGCGGAGAAATCCACTGACATCACATTGTGGAGATAGCGCTTTCAATTCACTTCACGAATTTAAATTGGCGGGCGAAATAAGTTGTGAATAGGTGGAAAATACAGTTTGAGCCAGTTGCCCGATAATAGCCAATGATAGCAGTAGCCAGTAGCCACATGGGCCAACGTGGACGGTGATTGATGACGTCACTGCGCAACGCCGCTAATGCTGACAGACGGAAGTGCCTTCACGTTTTATAGTATAGATTGAACTCGTAATCCTAGTCGTTACGACTTGAAATACGACTATGATATTTGCGATTTAGGTGCACTTCCGATTACGAGTCAAAATTATTCTGCCACAAAGTTATGGCATTTTACAATTTGCAAACGTCTATCAGATCGTTTTTATCAAGGATGACGACAGCGGACTGCACGTTCTGGTAGTTGAAGTCGGAGTCGGAAAGGTGCTAATCCTGTCTCTACAGATCCATGACGTTGGTTGGGGACCACTGCGTCAAAGGACGACGTCATGTCACGCCAGCGGCGCCCAGACATAACTCTGTTGGCGTGAAATTGCAAACTTTTGAGGCTCAAATGATTGAATTCCATGGTGATTGCGGCCAGGTCCCTAAGTCTATTTTCAAACTGCTTAGACATTTAAAAACTAGAGATTCTTGACCGTTGACTTCTCAATGGTAGTTGAAATGTTTCAAACGGATAGATAAGTGCGAAGCTATGGGCGGTTATGTCCGCATAAATTAGACGTGCACAAAACGTATTTGTAAGTGTAAAACAGACGTTTTTGTGCCAAAACAGATATTTCTGTGTAAAAACAGACACACAAAACATACAAAACGTGATTATTTTCGGCTAAACGTGTGCACGCTGGTGATTCAAACACAAAATTATTTTATTCGTACGCGAAGTCGTTGACGCATAACTAATGGTGCTTGTCGTATTCGCAGTTCATCTGGTAAATGGAAGGGGTGACGGGTGATTACATAATAAGCTGGCACCCCTTCTATTTGCCTAAACAACTGCAAAAATAGTCAACACGATTAGTTATGCATGGGTAAAAATCGCGTACGAAAAAAAGATTCTTACGTTTGAATCACCAGCGTGGTGTGTGTATTCCCGAAACGAATATATTTCTTGCAAAACAGATGTAAGTTTGTCGATAAACACGAAAGTTTTACCCGATTTTTATATTTTCTCGCAGAGATGTCGGCTCGCAGAGACCAAGCCGCAGAGGTGTTTGCCAAACGAAGACGCTAGATGGCGCTCGATGCTATCGCTGTTTTAGTGTGAGGTTTCTCATCCGTTGGAGAACGAGCCTCCGTGGCCGAGTGGTTAGCACGCGCGGTTATGAAGCGGAAGGTTGCGGGTTCGAATCCTGTCGTGACATCTTTTTCATTTCGTTAGTTTCACTTCATTTTATTTTTTTCTTATTGACTTTTTATAATATCGATCTCGCGTGGCATTCTTTGAGCCAAAATTTTGAAAAATTAGACCTAGGCCTATTAAAAATAATCATCAGAAAAGACTCAGACTCTTTTCTGTAAACTCTTACTAGAAGGTGCCTGAGGAAGACGCCCGTTGGGGTCGAAACTTTGCGAAAGGGGCTTTCATTGTTTTACCAAATAGATGTAAAAATTATTCTGATCGGCCCGGTTCCAGACCTCAGGTTATGAAAGGGGCTGTTCACTTACCATAATCCTGCTTGGCCTGAGAGTGTAGGACCTACGCCTAAGTCCAGTCGTCAATTTCAGGCAGGTGGACACAAAGGGGTCCTGACCACCAGGCCAAGCAGAACAATTTTACGTCTATTTGGTAAAATGAAGGCTTAAATAAACGGCCCCTTATGGAGACAACGTATTATATCATTTTGTGTGTCATTCTTTCTGCTTTATTTTTTGGATCTCCCTTCACAGTACTAATGATGAAATGTTGGCCTCATGATTAATTATTTTTCTCATGATTAATTATTTTTCATAGGCCCTAGGTCTTATTTTTCAAAATTTTGTCTGACAGCCACGCGATATCGATACGAAAAAAGTCGACAAGAAAAAAATAAAATGAAGTGAAACTAACGAAATGAACAAATGTCACGACAGGATTCGAACCCACGCCCTTCGGCTTGATAACCGCGCGTGCTAACCACTGGGCCACGGAGGCGCGTGCTCCAACAGACGAGAAACTGCAGACTAAAACAGCGATAGTATCGAGCGCCATCTAGCGTCTTCGTTTGGCAAACACCTCTGTGGTTTGGTCTCTGCGAGCCGACATCTCTGCGAGAAAATATAAAAATCGGGTAAAACTTTCGTGTTTATCGACAAACTTACATCTGTTTTGCAAGAAATATATTCGTTTTGGGAATACACACCCGTTTGCCGAAAATAATCACGTCTTGTATGTTTTGTATGTCTGTTTTTACACAGAATGAATGAATGAATGAATATGAATGAATAAGCTTTATTTTCATCGGTATGCGGAGATACATGAGAAACATGAGCTTTGAAGCTCTTTCACCGATATCGAACATAAAAATATACATGTAACATAAAACAATTTAAGATATTGAACATAAGTATAAAAAGATTAAAAAGATATCACATAAGAGTTGGATATCACAGAAAAGTTGGAAGCTTATAGCACAAAATAAGGTAGATAGAGAAGAGTTCAGGGGAAATATACATGTAGTAAAAATAAGTAGATAGAAGACATGAAATCTATCTCTTGGAACATGAGTTATGATTTTGAGGTAGACCTTGTGGAAGGTACATGTACAGCATTAATCAATGCTTAAGGTCACATAAAGGACATATGGGGTCGCATTCATGAAGCGGCCCCATCGCCAGAAAACCCCCCCTAGTCCGGCCCCAGCTGTACATGTGATGTACACCCGGAACCAGCCCAAGGCGGCCCCAACGACAGAACCGCCCCACGAATACGACCCATGATGTACGGGTGATACATGTAGCATCAGAAATTAAGAATCTTTACACATGGCACATCTACACTTTTCTCCCTCCCAAGTCTTTATTAATTTCTTGAAGAGGGAATAATTTTTCGCCTCCCTGATCTCGTTGGGTAGATTGTTCCAAATTTTGGTTCCATGGTAACTGAAACTGTTCTTTCCATATTTGATACTTTCAAAGGTGGGAGAAATATCTGTTTTGGCACAAAAACATCTGTTTTACACTTACAAATACGTTTTGTGCACGTCTAATTTATGCGGACATAACCGCCCATAGATAACAAACTAAAATGATTGAAGTGCAAAATTTACGCTATATAATCAAGAAATCTGCTCACATATATGTCGAACTCATGAAATTTTCGTCTGCTAATTCTGCTCCCGGCAAACGCGGAAAGGATATAGGGCCGTATTCAAAAAGGGTGTTTAAGACTTTAGACGCGTGTAACTTCGTCAAATGCATAGTGGAAATGTGTGCATTTAGGGAAGTTACACGCGTCTAAGTCCTAATCGCGCGATGATCACCCTTTTTGAATACGGCCCATAGACTTTAGAATAAAACAACAACAACAACATGGGTTTTATCTTGGTAATAGGTTTTATCTTGGTGTTAGTTTTACCCGCTGTCTAAGACCTCCTCTTAGCTTCAGTCCAAGTCCTAGGGTAAAACTTAGTTTTACACTGAAACCAAACGTGATTTCAACCTTGGTTTAGCAATGGGTTTTTAGTCTTCCACTTAGTTTTAAAACCAAATCTAAAAACCGACTTTGAAATCACCCATTGACGTCGTTTTAAGTGTTGATGTTGCGTCATGAAAAAATCTGCTGTACATTTTCTACAGGAAAAATGAGATAAAGACGTTGCCCAAATCGTCATCTATGTGAATGTCTTCATTATAAGGAAAAAGGTGTTGCAAAATTGCAGACATTTTCATCTGCTACAAGATGGTGTAAATTTTAATGCCAGGCGACCGAAACAAAAGGGTTGTTTTCACCCCAGAAATAAATGGAAATAACGTTAGAAAAAAGAAACTTCGGTCGCACCGCTCACAGCGCCACGTCGTGACGTTAGTTCCTCCGGTTCCCCATTGTCTGGGGGGCAGTTGTCTGGGGGGCAACTGTCCTAGAATCATGATGCATGGACATGACCGCTAACTTGTGGCACTGGCCTCTAACGGCAGGAAATTCTCCCATTATTAGCCCTAGGGTAAAGGCGGGAGTTGCTAGAACCCTAAGCATTATTCCACTCTAGAACAGAACTGGAGTCTCCCCTGACCTGGATAGGCCTAGGCCCCTTTCCAAAGTGAGCCATTCATCATGCATTACGGCGCTGAGGGTAAAAACAAATGGAAAATGCATTAGGCTATAAGCTTTGTCAGAAATCGCAGAAATAAGTGTCAACGTTGTCAATTTTGGCATCCTGCGGCCATTTTCCCTCGAATCGTCTATTTTTAGTCCACTGGGGTGAGCTATTACAATGATGACGCATCCATCGTCGTCGTCGTTGTCCGTTAGCAGGGCACGTTTCGTAACCGCTGGAGCTATTGATCTGAAACTTGGTATACCCCTAGTTCAAATAACCCACGACACCAAGTTTCGCACCCATTCAAATGTCAGTTTGGCCACCAGGTGGCGGAAACCAAAAACACAAAAAGTGCAATAACTCCTGAACTAATGACTAGATCATCTCCAAATTTTTATCAGAGGTGTAGCTAATAAGGATACATAACATATTTAATGGGGTTTTGATTTGACCTACTTTTCAAGATCACAGAGGTCAAAGTTCGACAAAAGTGACGAACCTGCCACAGTTTGTCATTATTTCACCGAGCGACTTCATATCATGCATAAACATGCATTGGAAGGGTACCTTAAAAATACCAAGTTTCGGCCTGATTGGACAACCAGTATGGCCGCCAGGTGGCATAACCTGAAAATCAAGTAAGTGCTATTACTCGGGAATGGCTTGACGCAGAGTGCTCATATTTGACATTTATCTCCATCTAGATGACCTTTACCTGCATTTCAAATTTCGGCATGATTTAAAGGAGTTAGACGCCGAAGTTGTAAACAAGCTGGTTTGTTTACAAACATGGTCGGCAAACTAGTTTTATTCCTTCGGAAAGGTGGCAGCACCAGTAGCGCCCCGTGATCGTTAGACTGGTGCCCGGTCCAATGCAACTCACGATATTCACATCAGTACATATCACTGACAATAGGTGACAGCACCGCAGGCGTCGCGTGGATAGAGAACCAGTGAGTGAGTGTTTACAACTTGGATGCCCAGCTCCTTTAACTTCAAACATGGCCACCAGGTGGCGTAACCCAAAATAATCAAAGTGCTGTAACTCAGGAACGCCTTAACCCAAAGTGCTCCAATGTGCTATGTGGGCCCCTGCAGATGACCTCTATATCCATGTGAAGTTTAGGCCCGATTGGACATCCAATATGGCCACCAGGTGGCGTAACCCAAAAATCATCAAAGTGCTGTAACTCAGAAACAACTTGGAGCAACAAGGAGCCTGATAGCCTAATGGTTATCACGTCCGCTTAGCAAGCGGCAGGTCCCGGGTTCGAATCCAGCCCGGGCCATATGGGATTTCATTCCCGGCTCTTCACGTCCGTCGCATGGGACAGTTAGTGGTGGTGCCTTGTACCCATTGTCACGACAGGTAGCGCTCCTACCTCGCACTGACCTGTCACCGCTCGCGCAAGGCATCATGGGGCGGTTTGGGACTACTTGTTGCATTTTCAAGATGGCGGTCGATTCCTCGCTTCAAATTTTTTAATTGCAGAATCTCCTCAAATTGGCCTACCTAGGATGTCTCCGTGTGTGGGTATCACATTATCCGTCATGATAAGGACATACATAGGCCTGTGTGAGATATGCTGTACATGTCATGTTAGCCACTGACAGCGTAGTGCTTCAGCTAGAGCAAAATGGAATGGCGCTCCCCCATGCCCCTTTTTCCAAGCGCCATTTGCGCTTTTCAAGGCCAAAATTAGCACCATGCCCCTTTTCAGAAAGTGCCCTGCCTCACCAGATCAATATTTTTTACGCCATGCCCTAGTATCAACTGGCCCTGTCCCATCGAAAACCTGCCATGCCGTACTCGCGTAAATCCATTCTCAACGCAGAGCTTTTTCGAACAATGACAGAAAGACCAAAATTGTGGAAGACAATGACAGATTATTTACAAAAAATGACATAAAACATGCAAAAACGAGTTGGCGAGTGGCAGCGGCTTTTTCATTCCCGTGGCTTGTTGTGTGGTAGGACTGGCAACAAGTCTTGTTACCTTTTCGCCGACACAACTATGCCGTTCCCTTGCAAATCTAGTACCATGCCCTTTTTCAGAGGTGGCGAAAAATACCCTGCCCTTTTGGAATCCTGGCAGAAGCACTACACCTGCGCCGTCAGACTACAGTACAGTCCACAAAGACAGTGAACTGCGGGGGTCGTAACTCAAATATCATCCTTTTCTTCTCAACAATCTCATGTCTCTGTGACAATTTCTCATCAGAAATAAAAAATCAGTCAACTACTTACAAAGTCTGCAAGAAATAAGCCTCATATCGCTATTTTCCTAGGATTTACTTTCGTGGCGCAGTTGATCACGTGATTACCCAGTCCAGGCTGTGATGCGTCCGCGTATTACTTTTTACGCGAAATTCGGCGTGATGCGGCTCGTGCGGACACAGGTTGGTGCGTGTATACCGCCGCCTAGCGCCGACCTGTGAAACACAATGGCCTTGTACCTTGTGTCTTTGCAAGGGCAAGTAAAATACCCCATCCAAGTGAGGAACATGAGTAGCTTGTGATGGCCTCTTCCGTACTTACCAGGGCCAATAATGCTATAGCGTCGGCCCTGACGGAAAAATGAAATACAATAGAAACAACTTGCCCCAAAGCGCTCCAATGTGCTATGTGGCCCCTTGCAGATGACCTTTATGTGCATGTGAAGTTCAGCCCAATCAGACATGGCCGATCAGATCATATGGCCGCCAGGTGGCGTAACCCGAAAATCATCAAAGTCCTACCGGGGAATGACTTGACCCAGATTGCTCATAACTGATATGTACCTTCCTCTGTCATTAGACTATTATGTCCAACCCAGTGAGCACATGGTCCATGGACCATTTCATTTGCACCATGTGATTCCCATGAATAATTACATTTCATTATTTCCAGGGAGCAAAAAAAAAATTGAAGAGTGTGAGGCAGAATATCTTAAATCACAGGTAAGATTTCAAACAAAAGTATGTAGCCTCATTCACCATGTTCACAATGGGGCTATCCAGAATATACTACAACCACTTGATAATAGGGGTCTCTACTGTACTATAAGTTTTACTATCCACTTTCTGTTCAGTGAGTTTCATTGTTTATCAGTTATTTGGGAAGTTTGACCTTGACCTCTGACCTTGACCTATGATCATCAGGGTTATTACATAATCGAAATGGGCATCCTAAATAACTTAAATGTGGGTTTTATCAAACCTCCACTGCTACCACAGACAGAGACATTTGAAATTATCAAGTTTAACCTTGACCTGATCATCAAGATCATTGCATAATCGAAATGGGCATGCTCAGTAACCTAAGTGTGGGTGATATCATGTCTCTACCTCAACCACGGGCAGAGATATTGCAAATTATCAAGTTTGAAAATGTCAAAATCTCATGATATCTCAATCACACGGACACATGAGGCTGAGAATTTTACCACAGTCCTGTCCTTGGATAAGCAGGCAT
>NMRB01001332.1:64273-76716 GCA_002633025.1 Notospermus geniculatus
TCTTGCCTTTCTATGATGAATCTATCCCTTATCTGTCGATTTATGTAAAAAGCAACATGATAGTAAGTACAGTACACTAATTAACGAAGGTTAATTACTACCCTATATTTTTTCACTAGATTTGACGCCATTTGCATCATATTAGGACTGAGAGGCCAACTTTTGGACACATGGTGTATCAAAGTTGCCCCGATAGCTGCACAGAGGGATTTCTCAAAATTCATCCTCTGTTAGCTTTAATTGGCTAATTAGTCGCCCAAAATAGTGCAAAAATGATTTTTTGCAATATCTTTGCGGAAAATTATTTATTTCAGAAATCCCTCTGTACAGCCCCCCGTGCTGATGAAAGGTATCCGATGCAAAAAGAATTTTCGAAATATCTCGCAAGGTGTAGAAATGAGAGCAGTTTTAGTGAAGACACCATCTGACAATACATGACATGAGTAGTATTCGTATGTAAATAACCCACGTTGGGCAGCTCCTGACCTCTTCTGATTATAAGCTATTGAAAAAATTATTGAAGCTCGGGGAACCTCTTCGCTCAATACGTTTTTGAATCCATGTAGGTTTTCTGCATGCAGTGAGGTAAGAAATGTCATTGAATAAATTCAGGAACAACCTATAATCCGGGAAACCGCAGACCTGACGACATGCGGGTTGTTATATTCACCGAACCGTACTAGCCACAAAGTCGCCGAGTCGCTAACATTTGGGCGCGAAAGCATATGTATCGCAAGACCTTAAGATGACAAGCATTACACGGCCATTTCTAAAATGCGGATTCTGCGGAATCTGCGGAATGGAGTTAAATCGGCGCATTCAGTCATGCAATTAATAGCCCAAGTGTGTAAAATAATCTATACTAGCTAGAGTATACCGTGCCCGGGATAGGCCCTACCGTGCATGTTTGTATAAGGCCCTTATCTGTGGTCCTTTTGTTTCCGCTTCCCAGGTATGCCCTCATAATGCGGTCATAATATCAACGGGATGTGTGCCTCATACAATGCTATACCTTGTTCAATAAAACTCTGGAATCAGCTCTTTGCGATGCCATTTGGAATGCGCTTTGTGTGTTCTTGGAGGAATTATACTGACAGTATAATTCCTCCAATGTGTGTTGGAAAAGATGCTTTTGATTGCTGTTTTTCTCAAACCTTTAAGCAAATTGCGACTCCCAAACTGCGCCCAGATTTGGAATTTAAAAACAATGACTGCTACATTTATATATTCTCGTCCCTCATGCAAGCGTATCACAACATTAATTTTGATTTAAAATCCTTCCACCCCACCCCTTCCAAACGGGTGACGACTGATGGCCTACATCCCCTTCGAACTCCGGTATAAACGGCAAAAACCCGACCTTTACACGTTCAAGCATGTGTAGGCCTATTAATTGCGTGACTGAACCCCCCCCCCCCATTTAACCTTAATCTGCAGATTCCGCCGAATCCGCAGATTCCGCAGAATCCGCATTTTAGAATTGGCCGCATTACACGTAGATTGTATCGTAGTGTCACGCACAACACAGTGCTGAAGTACCTCAGCTTCCCCACCTCACCCTAACTAGAGATCAGTTACACGTATACATGTATAACGGCCCTCGTAATATTCACAGCCAGGCAGCTGACATTGGTTGCCGACCAATTAACCTACTAGTATTTACACTGCTGGATTCAACACTAGTTGAGTTCAGCCTATCCTACATTCATCGCACAGAATGTATATCATTCTCAGGCCACACGTCGCCAAACAGATACGCAGCTGGTAGTCATTTCATGTTGACCTGCTGGGTCAGCTTTGTAACCAGCGTAGTTCATGTGTACCAATCATTGGCCAATTTGGGATGAGATGGTGGGGATGAACATTTGCTGGAATGGCTTTGATACTCCACCGATTCAGGCGTATTCTCTCAGGGGTTTGTGTGCGGCGACGAAGGTAGCGAGCACTAAGAACGCCTGATATTCTCAGGATGACTATTAATAGTAACCTTGGTAAACTGTTTAGTGATATTTTGAACAAAAGGCTTGTGAAATATGTGGACAAGAACCAAACTAACTCCTGCACGTCCATCAGATCATTTGTTCACAATTAATAATGATTAGTATCCAACTAGGGTTAGTTGGCAGCTGAGGCTCAAAATAGTTGCCAACTAGGCTTAGCAGCTGGTTTTATGAATATGGCCCCTGGTCGACATAGAAAAGAACAAGGGCAAATTATATCGGGTGTCCCCCCAAAAAGTGGACACTTTTGTCTCACAATATCTCACTTATTTGTCTGCCAAAATCTTTGAGAATTCACAGAGACCACCTTCAGCATATCGTCAGCAATTCCTTCAAATATCAAAGGAATCGGATATAATTCCTGTGAGTACTGTCCAAATCAAAATTGCATGTCCAAAAATACAATATCAGAGAAAATTACCTATTTCAACTAATGTTCGATGTGCCCTCCATCCTCTTCTACCACCATTCTCAGCTGCATACAGGCACTGTAAATTCTCAAAGATTTTGGTTGTCAAATAACTGAGATATTGCAAGACAAAAGGTGTCTACTTTTTAGCTCACTCCACCGCGGGGGATCGCGATACCATACAGCCGCGTAGGCCTTCCATCTCGCCGCGTCATTCTGCGTGAAATTCATCTGTGAATGCAGTACTTTTGTAAGGGGAATTGCAGAAAAACTACACACGATATGCAATATATGAAACATCCAGAAGAAAGTTTACATTTACCGTCACCTGATGAAATGAATAAAAACAAGTTTTTTTTGTCCACAACCTCCATACAACCTGCCTATTTGGACGAGAATCTGCCGAATGTCACCAGCAGTGACCGCCTTGTGCAACACCCCATCGATGACGTAGCGACGTCACAGCGTCACAATGGAGGGACTGCCGCTTTCTTCCAAGTCTTCTGCGGACTCGCATTTTCGGCATAGATTTTTACAATGATGCCGAATAGTTTATCCATCCTTTTGCATTTCATCAGGTGACGGTAAATGTAAACTTTCTTCTGGATGTTTCATATATTGCATATCGTGTGTAGTTTTCCTGCAGTTCCCCTTACAAAAGTACTGCATTCACGGATGAATTTCATGCAGAATGACGCGGCGAGATGGAAGGCCTACGCGGCTGTATGGTATCGCGATCCCCCGGGGTGCACTCGTGAGCTATAGCCATCACGCGGTGTCCGTCGTCCGTCGTCGTCGTAGTCCGTTAGCAGGGCACGTTTTGTAACCGCTGGGGCTATTGATCTGAAACTTGGTACACATATACCCCTAGGTCAAATGACCTATGACACCCAATTTCGGTCCGATCTGATTCCTGGCTTGGCCACCAGGGGGGATAAACCGAAAACCTTTAAAGTGCAGTTTCGCCTTAACCATTGAATGGATCATCACCAAATTTTTATGGTGGGTACATCTTATGAGGATACACGACATATCACCCGGGTTTTTGATTTGACCTAATTTTCAAGGTCACAGAGGTCAAAGTTCGAAATTTCATTGTCGGGTGGCACGTTTCGTGGCTATTTGTCCTGGATTGTTCAAATTGGGTGTGATGATGTATCTAGGTACCTTGTATGTCTGTGGCGGATTTCGGTCCGATCGGACTTCAAGTACGGCCACCAGGTGGCTATCTTGGAAATTGAGCATTGGACCATTACTCAATAACTATTGGAGCTAGAATGTTCTGAACTTGAACAAGTATGTATCTTTGTAGCCTTCATGTGTACAGCAAATTTCAGCGTGATCGGACTTCACAGACCGCTGCCAGGCAGCCATTTTGGAAAACGCAACTTTGACTTGTGTGACTGATAAATTCAACTTGAAAACCCGTATGATATATCATGCATCTGCATTAGATGTACCTACAATAAAAATTTGGTGATGATCCGTCGAATAATAAGTTAGTTATTGCACGTTTTGTCCATTTCAATTCAAATGGAGCCATCTAGTGACTATTCAGTGAACCACAGACACACAGAGACCAAGGTGGGGTCAGTCAGTACAGTGACCATGGTAACAGGTAGGCCTTAGCAATGACATTCAGTTCGAGCAGTGTTCACTATGTTCACTGGTTGTGTGACTGTTATTAGGCCTAGGCCTATGCTGATTGCTGTGTCAGGGGGATCTGATGATGTTGCCTTTGTTTGGACAGGTAGGACTAGGCCTAGGCTTAGGGTTTTTGACACCTTCTTGGCCTAGGCCCTAATGTTAGTAGGCCTAGGTCATCAACTCATAGGCCTAACGTTACAATCATGATCAGTCAAAGACTTTGATGGGCCCAATCCAGGTCTAGGGCCTAGGCGTATGCCCCCCCCCCCCTAACCAAGTTTCGGTCCGATTCGATTCTTAGCTTGGCCTCCAGGTTGCCAAAAACAAGTCCTGCAACTTGGGAATGACTTGACCCAGATGTTCGCTCATATGTGCCTCTCTCTGTCATTACACTATGTCAACGAGTGAGCACATGGTCCATGGACCATTTCATTTTTTGGACACCCGATAGGTCTGTTTCGTAGACTTTCATAAAGCCTGTGACAGTGTATGGCAATATGGGTTTATCCCCATTTCGCCTACTCCCCATTTCGCCTACTCTCCATGGACCATTTCATGACATAATAGGGTTTTTTCACAGAGCACTGCTCTCCCAGGCGCACGCTTTCATCGGTATTCATATGATAATAAGGTGTATTCGTAGTAGAGTTTACCATCTCTCCATTCCATTCCATCTAAGAGCTCACCCCTGTGAGCTAAAAATTATCATGGTGATTTTATCCTTGCAGAACACCGAGGAAACACCTTCAAGTTCACCAAATGAGGCGGTGGAGACCACTAAAAAGGTAAATTATATTACACTGTAGTTTCTAATCTTACTCAGGTCACACAAGACTGGCATCGACCATTTTGACATATTGAGCAAGTGTGTCATAGGGGTATACTATAATATACTAACAGATCAATAGCTCCAGCAGTTACAAAACGTGCCCTGCCAACGGACAACGGACGCCTCACCATCTAAGAGCTCACCTCTGTGAGCTAAAAATTATCATGGTGATTTTATCCTTGCAGAACACCGAGGAAACACCTTCAAGTTCACCAAATGAGGCGGTGGAGACCACTAAAAAGGTAAATTATATTACACTGTAGTTTCTAATCTTACTCAGGTCACACAAGACTGGCATCGACCATTTTGACATATTGAGCAAGTGTGTCATAGGGGTATACTATAACGCAGTGGATATATACCCGACCGTCGGTTCCCCAGTTCATGAAATTTTCTTGCGGACCCGACTGAAACTTCAAGCAGTCGGGTCTCCAATTCATGGAATTTCCTTTGTGGAACCGACCGAAATCTCAATCAGTCGTGTCTCCAATTTATGAAAATTCTTGTGGAGCCGACGAGATTTAGGCCTACGCGACGGAGCAAACTCTAATGATGCCTCCAAATGAACGCAAAGGTCCAGCAGCCTTGTGGTTGGCGTGCGTGACTATCAAACTGGCGACCACGGGTTCGAATCCCGTCAGGACAGCTGCTTTTTTCTATCAATTTTTTTGTAATTTTATTTTTTCTTGTCGGTTTGTAATCAATATCAACCCCACGTGACTGTCAGAAAATGGTGAACAAAACCTTGCATTCTTGAGCCGGAATGATGAAAAAAATTTAGGCCCCCTGGACCTCTGAAAAATATTTTTTCATCAGACAGCAGCTGTCAACATCAACTGTAAAAGGAGAATATGCATGGGGACAATGGACTTGGTCAAGAAAAAAAATTAAACTGATCATTTTAGGCCTTTGCAGTGCGCACTGTTGAAAATACGGTGCAGAAAATTTTACATCACGGTTACTGTACGAAGAAAAAAAATCATTCTGCACGCATATACGACCGTCGGGGCCGCAAGAAATGCTCCGTACTGGGGAAACGACGGTCGGGTCTCGTAGGTGATAATTTGGGCTTGCAGCCACGACGGGTCGGGGCTCGAAGATATTAAATTAGGCTTGCAGATACGACCGTCGGGGCCGCAAGAAAAGCTCTGTACTGGGGACATGACGGTCGGGTCTGCGCTGTTGACCAGCGACGCCTACTGTTCGCCGGCAGCAATGTGCTGGTAATTTGTAACCTGTTTCCATGGGCGTCCGATGGTGGCGCTTTGTATCGGAGCACGAATAGTCAGTGCCACCATCGGAGCCCAGGGAACCAGGGGCCATATTCACGAAGCCTTCGCAACTTTGCGTGCACGCAAGTCTGTTGTTTGGCTGTAGATGCCCTATTGTTCACTGACTGCCTTACAATGGATTGGCGTGCATGCAAATTTGCGAAGGCTTCATGAATATGGCTCCTGGTTAGTAAATTTCCAGCCAATGAAACAACAGAGGTGTACAGTCACTCATTCATTCAGTCCACCCCTTATTAGCCCGCTTGGCCGCAAGGCCCAGCAGGGCTTATGCTATGGTTGGGGTCATTGAGTGGTGGTCTGTCGTGCGTTAGGACGTACGGCAATCGACGTCATCTTCGGAGGTACTCGGGTACATTCGGGCGGCCATCGTAACCTACCTCGACTGTATATAGGAGCCTCGGCGTAGTAATCATCTCGCAAATCACGAGATAATTCAGTGATTCGCCGCAGTGAGTGGGTCGTCTGTGACATTGACCGTAACCTTCCGCACTTGATGATGTAGTGCAGACAAATGCTGATACTTTTTCACGTATAAATGGGTTCTTTGCGCATTATATCGGTGGGATAATTTTATTTATTGTAGAATCTGAAGTTATTNTTCAAATATGGCCGCCAGGAAGCCATCTTGAAAAATGGACTTTGACCCACATTTTATAAATAGGAGTAGGTAGGATGTTTTAACGTTGTCAAAATATGTATCTAGGTACCATATAAATATATGGTAAATTTCAGTCAGATTCGACGTCAAATATGGCCGCCAGGGAGCCATCTTGAAAAATTGACTTCGACCCTCACCTCATAACTAGTAGAATCTAGGATGCTTTAACCGTGCCTAAATATGTGTCTTGGTACCCTCTATTTAAAGGAGCACGGTATTGCCACTTTTTCTCGACAGCCGGCGCCACCGCGCGACTCTCCAACCCAAGGGTCTGACTACGTCTCGGCGAATGACCCGATTTACTGCGTACATTTTGTAATGCATTTTTGTAGTTCGTCTTACTGCCGCTAGGTGGCTCCCTCTACGTCGGCAGTCAAATAGCGCATTTGAGATCCAATACCGTGCTCCTTTAAATGCCAAATTTCGGGTCGATTGGACTTCGACATGGCTGCTGGGCAGCCATCTTGAAAAATTGACTTTGGCCATATCTCATCAGTAGTAAATGTTACGATGTTTCTGCACTAATCCTTCACCACTCGGTGTATCAGCAGACTAGTCACACTTCATACTCTGTCACAGAGGTGAGCACAATGGCCCTGGCCATTTCATTGGTGGGTGTATATATGGGCCTAAGATCTAGGTCGAGTTCGATTTTGAGCACGATTGAATTCCTATTTTGGCCTCCAGGGGGCGTTTTGTGAAAAATTTCAAAGGGCTATATTTTGATAATGGTTTGAACTATCGTGTTGAAAGTTTGTACACATGTTCCTCTAGGTAATAGCAACTTACAAACAAACTTTCGGTGAAATCTGATTCTTGTCTTTGCCACCAGGGGGCCAAAACCAATCACTGAAAGTGCCATTTCTCCATAACCAAGAGAAGAATTTTTGTCAAATTTTTATTATGGGTATATCTAATGAGAATACATAAGATAATACTTGAGTTTTTAGTTTGACGTACAAGGTCACAGAGGTCAAAGTTCATCTGAAATTACGAAGTTGGCAATTTTTAGCTCACTGGGGTGAGCTAATGACGGTGCAGCGTCCGTCGTCGTCCGTGGTCCGTCGTCGTCGTCGTTGTCCGTTAGCAGGGCATGTTTCGTAACCTCTGGAGCTATTGATCTGAAACTAGTACCTATATACCCCTAGGTCAGCTGACCCACGACACCAAGTTTCGGTCCTATTCGACTCTCAGTTTGGCCACCAGGTGGCGGCAACCAAAAACACAAAGGCCCGAACTTATAAAGGATGTCTATCTCTTAGACAAGTCCAACTCGCCAAGACAAGTCTAAATCAGTCGTCTAGCTTAAACTGCGATTACAGAAGGATGTCCAGCTTAGACATGTCTAAAACTGCCGTCCAAAGATAGACAACGGTGTCTAAACAACAAAGGAATCGCAAAACATGCCAGGGGGCTTGTTTTGCAGTTGTCTAAGCTTGTGATTCATTAATAATTTCAAGTTTTATGGTCTTAAAAGATGTCCCAGTCGCCCTAGATTATCTGTATGAAAACAAAACGTGACTATGAAAAATATTCAAGGAAATATGCCGGAAAATTAGGTGGGCATTTACTTCTGACTAAGGGTGTACTATCCATCCAGTCACAACAGCAAGTATGCCTATTATGACGAATACCGCGCAAATGAGGTCATCTAAGGTATTTCTCTTTACAACTCATTATATAATCGTCTCAACAAAGGCAGTGTGGTCCCCGAAACATGTAAAATCACCTGTTGGACTTGACTAGCTAGACCGACGTCCTTGCGTTGTTCGAAATTCCGATAAACACCAGTGTTTTGGTAGACTTGTCTAACAGTTGTCTTACAAATGTTTACTTAAACAAGTCCAAGTTAGACAGGCGAAAAACACCTTTTATAAGTTCGGGCCAAAAAGTGCAATAACTCCTGAACTAATGACTAGTCGAATTGAGGCGAATGTGAAACGTATGGGCGAAGCCCCACTAGTACTAATGTCGCCCGCAAAGACCGCCACTGATGATCTCATACCACTATATACAGAAATCCCAGCTGTGGAGCTACAGAACAAACCAGACCATCTATTGACGAGCGGTAAACGCTGACATGAAGGCTGGCATTCGAAAACAAACATAACTTTTTTACAGCCCCTTACCTACTCTGGGGTGGTGTTCCCGAAGCCATCGTTAAAACCCCAGTTAACGCATTCGTTATGGCATTTAACGAGACCATAAAGAGAAGGTTAACGATGGGTTCCCGAAGCCAACTTAACGGTCTCTTGGCTCAAAAGCTGCTAACGACGTCGTTGCGGTGTCGCTCGGCTGAATAAGCAATAATGTTTTGGTCAGTCAGCAGTCAACAGTCATTTTAGGAACCATGTTTTGCTACTTAATAGAATATAGTTTTATAGTTATAGTTTTGCTAAATACTTAATAGAATATCTGATTCAAATAACAATAAAGACCATATCTGACAGCATTGGTGCTTTTCAGAAGATTATTCTTGTGCCCTGAACATTTTTTTTACTACGGGCAAAACGACACTGAAAAGTTCGGAGTTGAGGAACTGGCACTCTGATGGTGTCCTGTAAGGGCAAAGTAAGGCTACATGACGCGTGAACAAGGGGGATTCACATCAGAGGCATGGCAGACACAAGATTGATTATGATAGGGTACTATTCTTCATCTACATGTATAATGCACCACAGTGTTGCTGATTTGGCCTGCCCTCAATTTCGTATCAAAGATTCAGGATTGCCTCTCGTAGGAAATGTTCCATTTACATGCAGACTCGTAACACAGGATTGAATAGTCATATTCTAGTCATATTCAGAGATTTTTTCCCAACTGTTCTTTTATTTCTTTGTTTCTGATGTTGGGTAGGCCTAATACTTTCATACCAAACTATACTACTCCAATGGGCCACCATATAGGCCTATTTCACAAAAAAATGACTGTTGACTGCTGACTGTCAAAAACAGACTGTCGAAATATCCTTACTCCCATTTTACACGTCCTGCATACACATTTACACTTGCAAACTGACAGTCAGCACAACAACAACATCTTTTTATCATGTTTATGCATTGCTTAGACCAACATTGCATAAGTGAAATCCCTGAGAGGCAAAAGTACTTGTACCATTACATAATTAGGCCTATTATACCCGTAATGCACTGATTACCCACACAGGGCACAGCTATTCCAATATCTTTATTTTTAACGATGGCCAAACGATAGCTCTGACCCTCTCTTTAAAATAACGAATACGTTAACCATAACGAGCCTTTCGGGAACAGCGTCGCGTATTCTACGATGGGCTAACGACGCTGTAAGGGATTCGTTACGCTAAAGATGGCTTCGAGAACACCACCCCTGGTTAATTAGTAAATAGCGATTTTAAGGACGATTTAGTTCTATCGATGTCCAATAGATGACAGGACAGCGTAGCATTACTAATGACTCAGCTGCCAGGAGGCCACTGCGAAGGTGCAGGCATGGCGAATTTTTTTTTCACACCAGGCTACGCCATCTTGGTTTCCATATTTGGCGTAATTCTTCATAACTAGCTGATACCCGTGCTACGCACGGGGTATGTGCACGGGCATTCCCAAGGTCGGATCCGGGGGATACACCCCCTAATTTTGTTCAGAAAGGTATCAGGACATTTGGCCCTGCGGACATTTACCCCCTAGGACATCTGCCGCCTGGACATTTGCCCTTCCCCCGGACATTTACCCCCGTAGGACTTCTAATAATAATAATAATAATAATATTTGTTGTTTAAAGCCTATTACATCATAAAATGATCTCAATTGGCTGTACATATGAGTGTTAAGATAAATAGGATAAGATACATAGAGTAAAACATAGGATAATACATGCATAGGATAATACATACATAAGANAATAATAATATTTATTGTTTAAAGCCTATTACATCATAAAATGATCTCAATTGGCTGTACATATGAGTGTTAAGATAAATAGGATAAGATACATAGAGTAAAACATAGGATAATACATGCATAGGATAATACATACATAAGACAATACATAAGAGAATGCTAAAAACCATACAAAAAGCGGTCATGTGGACAGGAAGGCTTTGCGGAATAGATGTGTTTTAAGATGTGATTTAAACACATCCAATGATGGCACGTTGCGAATAGTAGAGGGCAATGCATTCCAGAGACGAGGTGCCGCCACCGAGAACGCGCGGTTGCCATAGAACTCTTGCCTATAGCGCGGCTCCCCTAGGCCTGGGACATCTGGCCCCGGACATAGGCCTACCCCTGGACATTTACCCCTGTAGGACATCTGCCATCATAGGCCTTCTGCCCCCAGACATTTACCCCCGTAGGACATCTGCTTCCCTAGGACATCTGGCCCCGGACAGGTACCCCTGGACATTTACCCCTGTCAGACATCTACCCCATAGGACTTCTACCACGGTTAGCAGGTTCATTTCGCCGAGTTAAGTTGCAAAAACGGCTTCAAAATGCAGTATTCTATGGGCGGTTATGTCCGCATAAATTAGATGTGCACAAAACGTATTTGTAAGTGTAAAACAGATGTTTTTGTGCCAAAACAGATATTTCTGTGTAAAAACAGACATACAAAACGTGATTATTTTCGGCTAAACGTGTGTGTATTCCCAAAACGAATATATTTCTTGCAAAACAGATGTAAGTTTGTCGATAAACACGAAAGTTTTACCCGATTTTCTCGCAGAGATGTCGGCTCGCAGAGACCAAACCGCAGAGGTGTTTGCCAAACGAAGACGCTAGATGGCGCTCGATACTATCGCTGTTTTAGTCTGCGGTTTCTCGTCTTTTGGAGAGCGAGCCTCCGTGGCCAAGTGGTTAGCACGCGCGGTTATCAAGCGGAAGGGTGCGGGTTCGAATCCTGTCGTGACATTTTTTCATTTCGTTAGTTTCATTTTATTTTTCTTATCGACTTTTTATAATATCGATCTCGCGTGGCATTTTTGAGCCAAAATTTTGAAAAATTAGACCTAGGCCTATGAAAAATAATTAATCATCAGAAAAGACTCATGCGAGGGTCCGTGGGTTCGAATCTGGAAGAAAGACGTGATGACTTTCACCTTAGAAACCCGTTTCTTATTTCAGAAAAGACTCAAAGACTCTTTTCTGTAATCTCTTACTAGAAGGTGCCTGAGGAAGACGCCCGTTGGGGGTCGAAACTTTGCGAAAGGGGCTTTCATTTTACCAAATAGATGTAAAAATTATTCTGATCGGCCCAGTTCCAGACCTCAGGGGTAGCGAGCATAAAGGGGTCGTAACCCTACGTCAGGCCTAAGCCAGGCGTAGTGCTGGTCGATGCCCTATCTTCGCCCAGCACTACGCCTGGCTTAGGCCTGACGTAGGGTTACGACCCCTTTATGCTCGCTACCCCTGGTTATGAATGGGGCTGTTCAATTAAGCTGTCATTTTACCATAATCCTGCTTGGCCTGAGAGTGTAGGACCTACGCCTATAAGTCCAGTCGTCAATTTCAGGCAGGTGGACACAAAGGGGTCCTGACCACCAGGCCAAGCAGAACAATTTTATTTACGTCTGTTTGGTAAAATGAAGGCTTAAATAAACGGCCCCTTGGAGACAACGTATTATATC
>NMRB01001332.1:78585-89671 GCA_002633025.1 Notospermus geniculatus
TGATAACTTTTCTCCTGTGGCATACTCGGTTTTAAGACATAGCTGAACATAATCCTCGTATCCGAAATCCCCCTGATGCCAAATTTCACGTCATTTGGTCGTGCGGTTTCCGAGGAGATGCTGCCACAAAACCCAGACGTTAAGCGTAATAATATATAGATAGATAGAAGATAGATAGATTTATTTATTTATTTATTCGGATGAATGGCGTTTGGGAATTCCCCGCATAGATGTACATTATACCATGCCTGTTCTTGGAACGAAGTTGGCGAACGAGGTTTACCATGATAACAAAGAATAGGTACCACGTTCCTAGGTGCTTTTTCGCTTTTTTCATGGCGGTTTGCACTTTGCTCTGACTGGCACGTTTCTTTTGTTTTAGCGCGCAAATTATCGCGGGAGCTTGTTGTTTGTCTGCTATATGTAGGGCAACACATGTATTGTAAATGTAGGCCTTATCTTTTCATGTATGTCATGCTTCTTGTATATCATGATACACAGGCCAAGGGACCTGGATTCCTTTCACACCTGTTTTGATTTTACAGCCTTTGCTGCGCCCGGTCTACATGGTCTAGCAGTGTGTCCCCCCTTGGAGGAATTCCGCTGTGTCCACTTCTATTGTTGAATGACGGAATAAGCGGCATGGGTATAGAAACCAATCGCCAGAGATTAAAATGTAACAATAGGATCTTTTGTTCCCAGGACAGTTTTTCCTAGGACATTCTTTCCCTTCACCCCGCCCCCCCCCCCCCACTCAGGTGTCAACCATACCGCATGCTCGTTCCAATTTTCGCAGGAAAAGGGGTCATTTTCGGCAGCAGTCTTCGGGAAAAAATTCCTGAAAAACACTTAAAATAGGGGTACTTTGAATGACTTTTCTCCCGAAAAATTCTTTAAAAGGGGGGCAAAAGTTTCTCTTCCCGAAAACATAATAAAAAGGGGTGTGAAAGTCCTATTCTCAATGAAAAAGCTTGTAAAAAAGGGGTGAAAATCCCTTGGTTCCTTCAAAATTAGGGTCACTAATTGCATAAAAAATCCCGAAAAAGGGGGAAAATATCTTGGTTCCTTCCATAAGGGGTCTAATTGGATGAAAAAAGCCCGCAGAAACCAAAGGGGTGGAAAATTTTCCTTGGTTCCTTCCATAAGGGGGTCCTTTTCAAAGTCAGGAACAAGCATATGTGTACCCTAAAATTAAGGAGTGAGGGGGCGGGGCCCTTCACACCGGCAGCAAGTCCCCTTGTTTATCAGCAACGGCCTTCTAAATTTCCCGCGCTGAATTGTCATGATTGTGGCGGAGCGCGGTAGCACAGTGATGCGTTGCAAACTCCATTCAGAGCACCTAGGAACAAGGTGCCCAAATGGAGATTATGGAGGTTAAACCTCGTTCCACCTGCTGCATCAAGCACGACGCTGAAACCTGCCATGTCTATACGTACAGTACATTCTATGCGGAATAAATTATGACGAATGGATGCCAAATATGGAAACCAAGATGGCGTCACCTGAGTGTGAAAAAAAAATTCGCGCAGGCATGTGAGGTCACGGTCATCAGGTCACATTCACGCCGTGGCAGTTTACGGTCGGTCATCGTAGTTCATTTTTTGTGAACCAACTGACACAATGCAAGAAGCCCTGCCCGGTATTTATGAAACATTGTGTGAGGTCAATACCCTTCTACACGGATAATGCCCGCTGTACACGATCCCTCAAAGTTGGATGAAAAAAATTTGACCAAAAAGATTGATCGTGTACGGCGGGAAATTGGATGAAATATTTTTCGTCAATCAAAGATTGATGGAATAGAGCCCGTCCTATTTTTGAATGACGAATTGATAAAATTTGACCGTGTACGGCGGGCATGGATATTTATTGGACGGTTAACCCTCCTGAATCACAGTTTTCTGATTACGAAAGTCATTTTATGAATGGAGGTTATGCAACTGGACAGGTTTTGTAATGCCATTTTGTGAAAGATTGGATGAAAATGATTGACCGTGTATGGCGGGGCCCTATACATAAAAATTTGACCAAAATGATTGACGAAAAAGTTTGATGAAAATGATTGATCGTGTACAGCGGTCATAAGCAAAGGGCGAAAATGCCAGTCTCAAAATTGGCACGCGAGAGGTTCTCTGTTCGTGTTGGCAAAAGTCAGTAAGATCAGGTAGTCATTTATTCACAGTCAATCAATGCATGTCATGCATCATGTACATAATAACAATTGGCGATGTATGGCATTGTATGGTGTACATGTGTAGCCCTATCCTACCCTACCCGTCGGTCATGTCGGTAGGCGCGAGGCATGTTGCATGCATGCGTATTGGCCTACTGTCCATTCCAGTTCCGATTGGCGCGAGGTTTATCAGCGATAGCTCCCCAACGCCTGGGCCGATTTTGATGAAACATACGTCAATCGACTTATCTTTCTTGGCGGTATCTTATAATCCAAGTTTCATCGGACTTTATTGCAGTTAAGTCATTGAAATTGACCAAAATGTCATTTTCGCCGATCGGCTGCCTCCATCGAAATGACGTCATCACCAGCGCCACACGAGGAACGTCAGATCGGACTATTTGTTCGGGGGAGAGAAGCCTCTCAGACAGTTCGCATCTGACCTCAGTTTATTCCATGCTAACAGAGATTTATTGTCCGTCAGATGAATAAAATTACATTTAGTTAAATATAGCAACGGAAAACATCCATATTTCTAGCACATAAACTCACAGGGAAAAACTCAGCTGAACACGTGAACGCAGGAGCGGCTGCCCACCCCTACGAAAAATCGACGCGACCACGCAAAACACAGCGCTCGTAGCGGCCAAATGGTTGAACTACACTTTGTACACAACCTCGCGTGCAAATGTACAGGGGTCAAAATATCGAGAAATAGTGTGAATATCGCGATGAAACTTGAATTATAAGATACCGCCAAGAAAGACAAGTCGATTGACGTATGATTCATCAAAATCGGCCCAGGCGTTGCGGAGCTATCGTTGATAAACCTCGCGCCAATCGGAACTGGAATGAAGAGTAGGCCTACATCATGTACAGTCTTGTTCGTATTAATATCAACACCTTATATCTCAAATATCTCATAAACCATCAAACCAATTTAAATGAGGTTTTCTGCATAAAGTCAGAAATCTTGTTGACTACAACTGGGCATCAGTGTTTTTGCACAAGATTCACTTCTTCATTGCGTAATCTGTTGTTGAAAAAAGGTCCAAAAAAACTTTTTTGTTTCTGGATTTTTCACCAAAATTCCTTTGCTAGAATGAAGTTATGCAAAAACAAAGGTGATTTAGCAAGTTACTGTCAAAATCGGCCATTTAGTTTTTGAAAAATTGATGTTTTTGTAAAGCTATGTCAACACCACTTGTCTTCCACTGCCAACAACTTATGAGACGGTCCGTACATAATAATGCAAACCATACTTCATGTCCCTTGTGTAGGCCGTCAGTGCATACCAAATCCATAGATCTATAGAACAGCGCTGAGTCCTATGTGGCAAAAGTGTTACATAATAAGTGTGTGGAGGCTTTAATAACCAATTCATGCACTGGTTAACTTCAAACAAAGATGACAAAGGCTACTAAGTTCTTTCTCAATGCCTGTTANTCTTTGCTGATTAGGGGTACAATAATCTTAACAGTTTCCCGTAGGTTGCCGAAATCAACCTCAGCGCTGGCATGAGCACACCTGCAAATTATGTCCTCAATTGGAATGTATGCTTCACGGAAGACTGAAGTACACCACACCTGCATCGATCTGCCATAATGGTCCTTATTGGGGTGATGATTGAAAAATTCTATATTAGCAAGGATGAACATGTCCTTCCGTTCTCTTCCATTCTGCAGAAATGTTGTTTCTACTCTCACAAACTCCTTAATACACCCAGGGCGAAGCTCAAAGTCTCCAGAATTTCCAATTGGACATCTCACCATCACATGTGAGAGTGACTCGGTTCTCATGTAATCATCTGTGCTTATCAAATTACCATCCTTTATCACTCGCTTAAACGTAGTTGCCGAGTGCGATAACTTTATAACACGCCTACCATTGACAGCCATTTCTAAAACGGAAGACAAGTTCTGTACCATTTTTTTCCCAAGGAATTTTGATGTCATTGGTGGAACAATAGTGATGGATCCGATATCAGCTTCACCGTCAGTATCTTTCAATGTCCCTACGGTGGTCTTGTTTTCTCTCAACTCAAAGATTGCTGAAAATCCGCTGTCCCGAAATTCTTCATCAAGATTGATCATTTGCTGCAGGTACTGAGATTGGATGAATTTCCTCATGATAGTTACACCGATGTCCCGATTATTCAGATGGAAAGTGCCCAAAAGACCATTGAAGCGTTCAAAGCTGAAGCACCAAAATGAATAAACTGGGCCATAATCATGTAAACATTCCTTTATATGCAAATGCATGTGCATGTTAGGGGTACACCGACTACTACCATAAATGTTCTGGAATCCGCTGCAGAATGCCCTCAAAAAATTGTGAGCATCCTCAATTTCACTGTCAGTTATAGTGCGCTTGCACAGTTTGCCACAAGCCCGGACAAATAAACTCCAGTTGTTGTACTGGGCTACTGGAAGAATCTCTTTCAACGCATATAATGAATAGATGCACGTCCAGTTCTTCCACTGATCGGCCGTAAATCCCGAAAAACCGCTCGCAATTTTTGTCGGTATCCGTCCGATGTCCCTAGGGACATTCATTGAATCGACTTTCCTTTGGATTTTCTTCAAGTCATCATCCTTAATTACCCCAGTTGCTTTCCACACCTTCACCATATGCTTGGCAGTCCCTAGCAACAAATTGTGCATCGGATCGATCACCGTGAATCGGACAGGTCTAAAATATGGCAGTCTATGCAGCTCACTGTATCTCACCCCATACCGTCTCTCGATGTCTTGCATTTCGCCCTGAGTCTTAGCTTTAAGGGTATCGGCTGCCTTCCTAATGTGTGTGGTTTCATCTCGCCTCGGCCACCTCTCATCATCAAACCCACCGTAATTGGGCTTCTCCCCAAATGCAGCTCTTGGAAATTTTTTGAGGCACCTGTGACATCCTGTAATGGAGTATTATAATAGCGATTCAAATACAGTCAAAATTTACACTGATCAAATGACGAAATTTCATACAATAAAATATTCGCTGTTACCAATATAAACTAGTGTGGGTTGTACGAGGGTATGTTGGTTTTGAAATTTAGGACACTGCTTCTATCCCATTTATGTCACTGATTTAACTTACCCAACTCTGCACTGTGTCCAAGGAATCCGCAGCATTTCCTAGTGGCAGGGACATCACAGCTTACGCACATCAAGGCGGCACGAATGATACTTGTTCCGAACAATGCCATTCTGTTACGCATTCTCACGCCATCTTTCAACAGCATCAATTCATCCACAAGTGGTCTCAAAAATGAATTAATTGTCTTTTTCGGCTCTTTTGGACCTGGTATGATGCCAACAATTATGATGTTCTCTGATTTAAAGCGTTCCTGTCGTGGAAGATTCAGCACCGAGAGATAGATAACACCCAAGCTGTACTGGCTGTGAGTGAAAGGCTGAAACCAGTCTACGTTTAACATGAACGCGCAATTGTTTGGCTTGCAGAGGAAAGGCTTCCCTTCCAATGTATCGAATGTTTTCCAAATCTCGCCATCATAAACATCGCCATATTTTCCATCTTCAGCATTTCTGTTTCTCCAAAGTTCACATTTTTCCTGAAAATCCGATCTCTTAATCATCTCCTGTAGGCTGTCCTGAATCGATCTGTAGCAGTATACCTGTTTCGGCTTTAAAAACTCCTTATTGGACCGTACTTTTTTCATCAAATGTGCCCCACAGGGTCTTCGGGAATTCCTATTCCGATGATTCGGAAACGATTTTAAACGACCGGTTGCGGTGCGAATTGCTGCCTCTTCTTTCGTATACGTGGAGCTGCATTTTGGACAAACAACCATCATGTGGAACGGATTGTGCTGGATTCCAAGACATTTTTGCAGACTGTACCAAGTTAACGGTAATTTGTTGGCCATTACTCGGAGAGAATCAACCTTCAAATGCCCTGCAATGTACCCGAACACAGCTTTTAGCACTGTCATTAGGAGCAAAAATCCAGCATCAGAAACTTTGTACAGAAACTTCCAGTGCATCAGACCGAGGAGAAGTAAGCGTAAGAGTTTTCCGATCCCTGTAGCATCATCTTCTTGTTGCACCTCCGGGAGAGTCTGATCGTGATTAGCTGACTGTTCAATCCAAGTTTCGTCCTGAAAACGTACATTATTTAGATACAAGGAAAAGTTGGAAACGAACTATTGTACACAGGTTTTTACCACCCAGCATCTTGGCATTCAAGTTTTTTGACTTGTGTAAATTCAGTTCACAATGGTATTATGAAATCATGACACCCCTTCATACCATGATTCAGAGCACCCTCGCAAGTAATGTTGTTACTATTACTGTTAGTAATGTAATTACTAATATCTTCTTGTTTCGGATAACGGAACATTGACTATGCTTTATTTAATTTCTCAAAAACCAACCTCATCGTTTTCTTCAGCCAGCTCAACAGCATTTTCCTCATCAGATGTATCGGATACTGCTGCTCCATTTTCAGGCCCATCATTCTGCTCACCATCTCCTTCATTTTCATCATCATCACCATCATCATCAAAATAATCACTATCCTGAAAAGTCAAATGGCGTGATTTGAGATGTTGGTGTTAATTCCTCTATTGGATTTTGATGAATAAAGAATGATGCCGATATTTGGTGGAATTGTACTGTGGAATGAAGCCAAGTATAATGTGACAAAATTGCACTTGCATGAGAGGTACAGGGCATTGGTTTCAAGGTATTTTTGCTACTGTGTCTGAGTCCATCGAAGCTAGATGCTAAAATTTCTCTCGATTGATTACCATTGACTGCATTACAGGAAAAAAATGTGATATTCTTATTTCACATTCAAAGGCGGGTGTGGCAATAGTAGGCCTAACTGCTATCCAACCCACGAGATTTGAATTGTAAATCTCACACCTTGGGCACTTGACCATGCCTCAAAAGTATTTTTGTAAGGGACAAGTTTCATATCTAGGGTCAAGCATGGGAGCAATCAAATCATTCCACTCTGGAGGGGGGCTGTACTTTGATTTTGATTTGAATCGTGCTTTTGGTAACAATGTCTGACCTACATGTAGGTAGTTTATATTTCCTGGATTAGATATTAGCCCATTACAAATTCACGGTTCACTTTATGATTCGTTATCAATTATGTAACTGGTAATTTAGCAGGGTGTTTACAACATAAACCATCCATAAATATTAAAGCGGACGACACCAATCAGTTCTCAACATTCTAAACATGCCATTGATCTTTTGTGTGCCAATGTGATTGAAGGTGTGTTAAAACCAAGCCTCAAAGTATGTTTCGAAAGGCATCTGACAAACTGGCAGGCCAGATTATTTTGGTGTCTGCCACCACAGATTCAGTTCCTACCTTTAATGGATTATTGCAGTAAAAACCCTGTAAGTTGGTGGAACCTGACAAATCACAGTTTGGTGTCTGACAATGTCCTTGGCAGGCTGCTTAATTTGTGGCTTGTAAAACAATCAATACTTCTGAGTAAACTTGTGAGGAATAAGGTCCTGCTAAAACAATAGCTGCCTTCTTTACGCCTCTTTTCGAATCGTCCGATTAAGTTATTCATTATACAAACTTATTTTCAATCCTTGCACAAGTTTTTGTTAGACAACGGATGGCTGAGTGCTCACCAAATTCGTTGGGCAAAAGTGCCAGATTAAGAGGCTATTAGAATCACATCCATGATCCTAATCCGAGATAAATTCACACATCTGGGATCAGATTCTTTCGTGGAAATTAGCGATAGGCCTACTGGCTGTGGAGGAACAGATATCTTCATGTAGGCCTACTCTCATTTCCAATGTGTGCGGTTAGCATGATGGTATTCACCCAGCAAACCTATTCTTGCCTTCAGAGCCTCAAATATTGATCTTTCGTCAATGAGCATATTCTCAGATCCTGGTAACTGTGTACATGTATGGTTTTGTGTTTTACTTCATGTCCTACACACAAAAGAAGCGGCAAACATGGGTCGCCAGCAAGGGACAAAACAAACCAATTAACTACCAGAGCATTGCATGGTCATTATGTTTACTGTGATTGTCGTCTGAGACCACATCTAAAATTCTATCAAGTGAACCTACAAATGCGTCGGCAGATTCAAAATATCACTTAATCGACCAGGAAAAAACAGCATTCCCATTTATGAACACAGCATCTGTCTGTCCCTGCACTCCTAGAAAGAGGAGAACCTCCTTGGTTCTTCAGGTCCCTACTCTGATGCTACATGTAGTATATCATGGTTGTTGACTAAGTCAATATGAATCTACAGCGTATGGAGAAAAATGTTGAAATTCACTCGATTACAGTTACAGAAATCGGTAGGGCGGCCTAATCTCTACTAGAACGTGCCTGAGGAAGACCCCGCGGTTGGGGTTGAAAATTTGCAAGATCTGGAGATGACTGCATGTTTTACAATCAAAATATTTCAATATAATTAAATATAGGCCTAGATTGTTCTCTAACTACATGTAAGGTCCCGCGGGTCAACTTCGCTATGACGATACCTATTGCTTGGGGCCAAATTAAAGGAAGTCGTTTTATCGGATGGGCCAAAAATGACCCCCAGAGGAATTCTAAATGAATTCATCACAATGCAAGGCTGGCTCTTGATGCAATAATTTGGATATTACCCATTGTAAAAATTTCAACCCTGAGTTGAGACTACTAATTTTAACACAACGAACAGTCAAAAAAATTTATCCCGGAATAAAATGAAAGTCAGGTGGTGAAATTTGTAATGACGGAAGAATCAATCTTCCATCATGTCATACATGTAATTATACATGAAAGTTTTAAAGTTGAAACTTTACTAATAGATGAATAATATCCACATACATGTATCTGCTTGTCTGAAATATCAATATCCCAGCGTGCAAAGTGTTGAATTTACTGAAACTTCCTTTGGAGGTCATTTTAGGTTGAACTACATTTTTGTCCAATCATATTCTGTTTGAGGAGCAACCCTTGTTTGTAGTCTGTTGATTTGAAAAAATGAACCATTTCAACCCCTATCCGACACATATTCGACTTACTGTTCATATTGTTTTAACGTTCGCTCTCATTAATTACAAAGCACCGCTGACGATTTAATTTCAAATGGCACTATATATAAAGCCCCTTCTGTATTATGTATTATTCAATTTGAAAAAAAGAATCATCGCCGCGATTCTCAACGTCAGTGTAGTGTAAAATGTAGTACATGTATGTTCTATCTGAACACTGAGCTCTCCCTGCTGATTTTTTCAATGTGTGCTGAAAACTAGGTCTTGACTTGATTCTTTGACGTATACGTATCAGACAAGCATTTTGGGAAATTTCACGAGATATGCGACCGGCCTCTATGTGGCCTCTCCTAACATTTTGAAAAATACCGCAAAATGTAATACAGAGGGGCTTTAAGCAAATTATTTTGTTATCTTATGAATATCTTATCTTCTGTTCCTGGATCTGACCCTGATAAGAGAAAAGCAAACTTACTGAGATATATAACTGAAAGCTGGGCTCGTCATCATCTTCAGTCGGTTGCCACGACGGGAGGCTCTCTTGGGGATTCACCTCATCAACAGCAGTCTTTGCAACCGTCTCAGGATTTGATAGGTTGTCTATTTCCTCACATTCAGCTCCTCCTGTAATGATCTTCCTCCGTTTTAGTTTTGTCTGATGGTCGTAGAACGTGCTTTTTGGTAAAGTTTGATTGCAGCAGGTGCAGAACCTCGTGTTATATTTTCTCTTTTCGGTAGAAGCCATTGAATATTTTGGCTGTCCTTAACCTGAAAAAAGGAAATTGGACGTGATGAGGGAAATTGCCAAATTATTCGCAAGTCTTATTTTCGGGACCCACATTCAGCGGGATCGAAGGGCCGTGGCTTCAGTCCTGTTTTGCCACTTTAAATTGCCTTTTTCATCAGGCCAGTTTCCAAATCCCCGAATTGCTGGTGAGTTTTAGGTCATTGGTTCCACAATTATTTACCTGTAAACCTACCTGTACACCATAGGCCGCCGATGACTTTTTCAAATTGGGCTGCTGATGTTTATTCGTGTAAAAATGAGAATTTACTCGATACTTTTCTTGCAAAGGTCAGTTGAAGTAACCGTTGGTTTTGTTTGACACTTGAATCAACTACTAACTTGAAGCGAAATAACGAACGGTATAAATAAGCAGTCGATTGATTTTTTCTCAGTTTGACCCTCTTAGAAATGTGTGTCTGGTTCCAAACTATGCTTAAAAATGTCTTGTTTTTAGATCTCACTGATTTTCGCAGTTTGACCTTCTTAGAAATTATCATCTGGTTCCAATTAAACCATGATTAAAAATGTCTTGTTTTTAGAGTATTTAGACAGCCCAGCTGACAAGGATTTCTTTCTTTGAATTATAAATCCATGCCACTATTTACTTCAGCTGTTTGCTTAGTGAGAAAGCTGAGGTGCGAAGTCCATTCACACTCTGACGAGTTTCCATGATTTTGGTGGGAACGTCCTGCCTGTATAAATACAGGGGAGTTCAGGAGAAGAGGCAGTTTGGATTTGAATGTTGTAAAGAAAGGTTGGATATAGCGCAATATGAATTCTTCAAGGTTTTACCCTAGCGGCACGAGTACTCCAAGTCGCAGTCAAGGGCACAGCAGCCGCGAAAGGCAAACGTTTTTTGACGAGTCTGCAATGACGGAGGATATCACGGAAGTCATTACGAAATGTTTGGACAATTTCAGCGAAATGTTCGGCAATATGGTAAGTTCCACACGCCAAATTCCTCCTCAGTTGTACCCCATTATTCGTTTGCAATGACAATTATAATTTCTTGTCAGACCACTGTTCAGCGCATTCAAGATTATAATATTAGGCGGAGTAAACCAGCTGGTAAGAGCATGAAGTTTGAACTACTTAGTAACATAGAGTTATCACTTCACTAAAAAAATTGCTAGT
>NMRB01001332.1:111203-123600 GCA_002633025.1 Notospermus geniculatus
GTGGTTCACTTCAAATTATGACTATTTCTTATATTTCTGGGCATTTAAAAGTATGCACTGTTTTAATTCTATAGGTCAAGGTCAGTCAAGATTAATTTTTGCGTTACTGTTTTCAATCACTCAACAAAAGTGAAGCACCCTGTGGTTTTGGTTCCGATTGGTTCAGCCATTTTTGAGTTTCGCCGATCTTGCATGTCATCTCCTTAACAGCCCATGCCCTTTGGGAAATGTCAAGCCATTTACTGTGCAGAGGCCATGCCGAGAAACAGAATTGACAAAAATCTGCCTGTTTTCTCCTATGAGAGGTGCAGACGCACAAAGAGAATCAGTTCAGTGGCTTGACGTCGAAAAGTTGTTGAAACCAAAGTCCCATGTTGAAACATGTTGAAAAAATAAATAGTATAAATAGTAACTTTCGCAG
This sequence comes from Notospermus geniculatus, assembly GCA_002633025.1. Classification (NCBI taxonomy): domain Eukaryota; kingdom Metazoa; phylum Nemertea; class Pilidiophora; order Heteronemertea; family Lineidae; genus Notospermus; species Notospermus geniculatus. The sequence goes on from NMRB01001332.1 coordinate 111,625, forward strand.
ATACAATTTTTGTTTGCAAAGAAAATCAACATCACTTATTTTTGGGAGGGAAATTTTCATCAAATATCCAAAGATTGCTGGTTTTTCTTTGGGGGTGACCACATCACCCGTTAACGAGTGCATTGCTTATTTAGATCCTCGTCACAAAATACATCCCTCAGCAAAAAAGCTAAACTCCCTTTGCAGTTGTGAGTCACACCCCTTCGGTTTAACCGCTCTCCACATATGCTTCACTTCGTAGAAGTTGCCGCGTTTGGTCAACAGATGGCGCTGAGAGGCACTGAGCAACCCATAACCAAGCTGGCCTGAGACACTTTTTCATTGGCTGAGCGGATCATGTGATCTAGTAGCCATGGTAGCACAAGAACATCCGTCGCCAACGGGCAAGAGTTTTGAAAGCAGGATGCTGATAGTGACGGGCTATAAAACTCGCGCCAGGCCCTGACGCCATGTGTTGACCAAACGCGGCGACTTCTACGAAGCGAAGCAGTTATGGAGAGCGGGTGAACCGAAGGGGGCGCAGCTCACAACTGCGTAGGAAAGCCGTCATACATATTGAATATCATATGTACTGTCTAGAATGTCTCATCCGACATGTCTGACCATTTATGGGAACTTGCCAAAATCACAAATCATAAATACCGGGTACCCATGTTGGGTGTGTTTCAAAAAGTGTTCCTTCTGACACCAAAAAAATTTCACCATTCTTTTGTCTACTGGTGACAGGCTGTTTCTTGAAACTCTTCAATATTCATGTCAGATCTAGGCATCATGGAATATTATTGATTACTGTATTTGATTTTTGGAAAATCAATGGCACAAATATTTTAGATCATTTCCAAGTCAAACTTGAATTCTGCCCCTTTTCTTGGGTGACCAATTTTGAAACACACCCTGTTCATGGAAATCTCCCTCGGCCTATAGTCACCACTGTGATTGTGATCACACAGTAACCATCAGTTTCACCTGCAACAGATTGGAACTGATGAGCATCGGTCTGCCATCTGATTTAACAAATTAACAGATGCTGTGTAACACTGACCACCTATATTTTTATAAATTCAATCAGGGTTCGAACTCTCATTTCTGAATATATTTTTATGACATAGCCTAGAAAGGATATACTCTCTGTCCGGAAATTTAAGACCAGAGTGCTCCACCCCAACCAGTCAATTCATATTCATCATATCCTGTGATTACGCCCACCACTTATTTCTGTATGGCTATACTCGTAATATGGCCTTACATTGTGGGACTACTGAAGTCCATAACTAGCTATTGAAATAGTCCAGTGGTCAGATGTCTATTGATGATTTGTGAAATAAACAAGTTTTTTCCTCGTATTCTGCTTTGAGTTCCACTCACGTGGGAAAGGCCTAGGTTTGGCCATGGACTGGACAGATTGCGTAATAAGTGTCATCATGACCAATATTCAGTGGAAAATGATTGATCTCGAGCATTTTGAAATCAACACTGGTCATCAACAGCACTGCGACCTCTCAACCCATTCACTTCAGCGTCATCTAGTCATAGAGCTTGGGGCTGACTGACTGATTGTACAATGTCATGAATAAATACCATTTGGGTGGGCCTAGAAATTCCCGATTGTCTGGTCTTAAATTTCCGGATATAGAGTACCGGGTATTCAATGAATTATTTCAGGGTAGATTGATACTTCTCCGTTTTGCGCTTGTGCGTTCCCTATGTTTAAGTGTGGTATAGGTACCAATAATAAGATTACTTTTTCTACCATGCACTCACTTAGGAAACAGACAAGCGCAAAACGCAAAGTATGAATTGCCCTTTTAATCAAGTTCCCATGTTGGCAGGATCCGACATTCTGTCAAGTATGTCATTTTGCTTGTACAGTATGTCCACTGCCAAATTTCTATCATGAAGGATCATGACCTAATCAGCTTAAACCCATGACCTGTCTCCAGTTCCTTCGGAGGGAACCAACTCATAAGCACGGGAGTGCACACGCCTAGACAGGTAAGCGCGGGAGAATCGGACCGCTAGTATCGAGAGTGTTTTCGGTATTTGGCCAATGTTTTCAATAGGTACCAATAATAAGATTACTTTTTCTACCATGCACTCACTTAGGAAACAGACAAGCGCAAAACGCAAAGTATGAATTGCCCTTTTAATCAAGTTCCCATGTTGGCAGGATCCGACATTCTGTCAAGTATGTCATTTTGCTTGTACAGTACGTCCACTGCCAAATTTCTATCATGAAGGATCATGACCTAATCAGCTTAAACCCATGACCTGTCTCCAGTTCCTTCGGAGGGAACCAACTCATCTTTTTCCGTCTCAGACATCGCAGTATACAATCACAACAGCATAGGGAGCTACTGTCAACACAAATAGTACAACTTATACAGCGAACAAGAGGACGTGTTATCCTCGGGAAATTACTGTCCCAGTGTTGAGTAATATCCTGCTCTGTGGGTAAGTGAAAGGTGAAGTCAGTCCAATGGCGGGAGACAGAATATTCAGGCTGTAATGTCCGCTCCTTACTGGACCATTTAAAATCCTCCTCGGTTGAAGCAGGAGTTGTACAATTATACACAACCCAATCACGAGAGAAATCTCCCATTCGAATCTGTGCCAACTCCTCGGGATCCATCGTTGATGATTTTGACATCTGACACGTCTGTAGAGCTACAATGTCTTTTTTGTTCTTCATCACACTCCGCAGCCATTTGTACGAATGTTCTGTGTCGAGGATTAACACAAGTCGTGCACCAGTAGCACCATTTTTCTCCCTCCACATTTCTAGGAGTTGATCGAGCTGAAGGATGGCATTACCTTGAAAATATTAAACAAAATGAAGATGAGACATTAGCCGCGTTTACACTCACTAACATTTCGGTCCAGTTGAAGTGAACCGTACTCGGACCGGACCAGGTCCACCTAATTTGTACCGTTTAAACTGTCGTGATTAGTCACCGCGCAATGTACCTGAAGTACCTCTCCACTCAGTGGAGGTAAGAAACACGGGCAGAATGCATGCTGAGTTTTCCCGCGGGTGATGCAAGGACGAACTGCATGCATGCTCAATACCGTCCCAGGTAAGTGGACTTGGTTCAGTTTGCTGTGTCAGGTTTACACAGCACATTTGGTTGGGGTACCGTACTCAGTCCGGGCCGACACCACCTCCTTCAGCGGGTCTCGGTACGGCTCACTTGTGGTCCAGACCGGGTACGCTTGGGAGGTTTACACTGCTACTTTTTTGCCGTACCGTACTCGGTCCGGTCCGAGTTCACTTGATTTTTGGCAGTGTAAACGTGGCTATTGGTCTGATTTTTGATCCAACGAACATGATCATTTCAAACCCATGGTCAAGACTTTGCTGTTCGAGGAGGCTTTTAATTTAGACTCTTGTCACTTTTAGCCGGTTTAGCTCATTTTACACCGAGTTCTTTTACTCTGTAAAGCGCCCCTAGCAAATTTGTATCTTAAGGGGCGCAACGTAAATACTGTTATTATTATTATTATCATGATGATGAAGGGGAATGTTTCAGGCATAGCTGGACAGATGGACTGACAGACTGATGCTGATGAATAGCTCTTTTACTAGCTCTGCTGACCTTTGATCAGCTGAGTCAAAAGGAGCCAGCTATCCAGCTGACTGCAAATAGTACACTGTGCTAAGTAATGTTTTGGCAGGACCAGGCGGGATCCAAGGGGGAGGAGGGCGCAGAGCATTATAGTACCAGTACTCATTGCACTTTCAAATTAAAATTCTAGAGATCAGTAGCCAGAATTTGCTTTTGTTACATCACTTTCAAGACAATGATCTAAATGAGGGATTGCGCTAGCTGCTCACCACGTTTGCCAATGCTATCAAAATGTCTGGATGGCGGTAACATTTTCAACAGACCTCACCACAGTGGCGAGAGCCCATAATTTGAAAAGAGGGGTGACAGATACATCTCTTTGACATCCCTCAGCATGTTATGCAAAGACTGCATGTAACAGGTTCCTACAACCCCTACACTTGAAATGGGAACAGTCCCAATCCAGACACATCGAAACTAGGTCAAATAAAAAACCCGTTATACATGTGTGTATCCTATGTCTATAGTAAAAGTTGCCCTCATACGACAAACAAGATGACATTGTAAATGTCTGATGGTTCCCGCTTGTGTAAGAGGACCTTACAGGCATGACAGGGGTTTGACCTTGACCTCTGATCATCAGGATGGCATTACCTTGAAAATATTAAACAAAATGAAGATGAGACATTAGCCGCGTTTACACTCACTAACATTTCGGTCCAGTTGAAGTGAACGGTACTCGGACCGGACCAGGTCCACTTAATTTGGAGCGGTTAAACTGTAGCAATTAGGCCAGACCCAAAAATATGTCTGTTTGCTGTACATGTAACCCGACCCTGCCCTAACAGCTTGGGTAGGTAGGTAGGCATTTATTTTTATTTTTTTTAGTTGGAGGTGGAAAAAAATTAGCAATTTCCACAAAATAAAATAAAAACATACTAGTGTGTAAAAAACAATGTCTTTCGGGGTTTATGACACACTGGCATTCAGTTTTGAAGTGTAAAATGTTTTAGGTCGGCATACTTCGTCATTGCCGGTCGGCAAATCGGGTCCTTTGGGGCATAAAAAAAACATATTGGCTATTACCCCTATAAAAAGTTTTGGGTCGGTACCATTTATGTAGGGTCGGTCAGGTTACAGCAAACAGACATATTTTTGGGTCTGGCCTTAGTCACCACGCAATGTACCTGAAGTACGCTCTCCACTCAGTGGAGGTAAGAAACTCGCGTGGAATGCATGCTGAGTTTTCCCGCGGGTGACGCAAGGATGAACTGCATGCATGCTCAATACCATCCCAGGTAAGTGGACTTGGTTCAGTTCGCTGTCTGTCAGGTTCACATTTGGTCGGGGTACCGTATTCGGTCCGGAGCGACACCACCTCCTACAGCGGGTTTCGGTACATGTACAGCTCACTTGTGGTCCCGACTGGGTACGCTTGGGAGGTTTACACTGCCACTTTTTTTGCCGTACTGTACTCGGTCTGGTCCGAGTTCACTTGATTTTTGGCAGTGTAAACGTGGCTATGAACATGATGATGGAGAATGTTTCAGGCATAGCTGGACAGATGGACTGACAGACTGATGCCAATGAATAGCTCTTTTACTAGCTCTGCTGACCTTTGGTCAGCTGAGTTAAAAGGAGCCAGCTATCAAGCTGACTGCAAATGGTACACTGCGCTAAGTAATGTTTTGGCAGGACCAGGCGTTGATCCAAGGAGGAGGGGCACAGAGCATTATAGTATTCATTGCACTTTCAATGCAAATTCTAGAGATCAGTGGCTGGAATTTGCTTTTGATACATCACTTTCAAGACAATGATCTAAATCAGGGACTGTGCTAGCCACTCACCACATTTGCCAATGCTATCAAAATGTCTGGATGGCGGTAATATATTATCAACAGACCTCGCCAATGTGGCGAGAGCCCATAATTTCAAAAGAGGGGTGACAGATAGGCCTACATCTCTTTGACATCCCTGAGCATGTTATGCAAAGACTGCATGTAACAGGTTCCCGCAACCCCTACACTTGAAATGGGAACAGTCCCAATCCAGACACATCGAAAGTAGGTCAAATCAAAAACCCATGTTCTAATTTACATGTAGATACACCTATGATAAAAATTTGGAGATGATCCAGTCATTAGTTCAGGAGTTATTGCACTTTTTGTGTTTTTTTGATTTTGGCCACCTGGAGGCCAAGCCAAGAACCGAATCAGACCAAAACTTAGTGTCGTAGGTCACATGACCTAGGTGTATATGTACCAAGTTTCAAATCAATAGCCCCATCGGTTATGTGCCCTGCTAACGAACGACAACGACGGACGCTGCACCACGACAAAAGCTAACCCCAGGCAAAATGCCAAGTGAGCTAAAAAGTGAGAGTCAGTTAGCCACAGTGGCTAACACATTTTTCAGGCTAGTGCAACCCCTGCTAAATATGATGTATTTCATAACAGGAATGGCTGAATTTTCATTGGCTGTCAGAATCAGGGTCACGTACAGGCCTGCACGTGACCCTGGGAGTCATACCTGTACAGGCCTCTGCTGTTTCAGCCAATCAGAATTCAGCAGGTTGTTATGCATAGCAACCATGTCTCCTCAGCCTCAGGCATTCAGGTCCAGCTCATTGGAGTCAAGGAAATGCTTTTACTCCAGTTTTAGAATAATTCAGTGCATTTGTACGCAAGGCCTTTTACGTAGGTGAGCATTTAGGCCTACTATAGTTTCCACTCTGAGCGAGGGCCCGGAATCTCACTGTAGGCCTAGCCGAGCTGACTGAGTCAAGTTGGGTTAGGCCTAGGCCTATGGCAATGACGTTGATTGCGGACAGGCTGTGTTTAGGCCTTGACAAAGCATAGATTAGGCCTACTCTCCATCAGTGCTTCTAGATATGGGGGTTTGCATTTCTCCCCGCATTTCTCTAGCTGGCTGCCTCCTCGCGCGCGTGACTGCCGTGGGAAAAGCAACACGTCCGACGTCCCGTGCATTGACATGCATGGATGTACAGGCCGACACTATGTTGACGCTGTGACGTGACGTCATGACGTCCTTCAGAACTTCCTCGGAGTCGGGGCATTCTCCCTGTCATGCCTGTAGCCTAAACTGTATTACCTACAGGATACATATATCATGTCATGGCTATTTCTGTATGCTCCCCGGTATCCTCCCCCTTGAGTTGGTATTCTCCCTCGACCCTCGGGAGAATACCAACTCACGGGGGAGGATACCGGGGAGCATACAGAAATAGCCATGACATAACATCTAAATATGTTATGTGTTATAGTACACATGATAAAAATTTGGAGATGATCCAGTCATTAGTTCAGGAGTTATTGCACTTTTTGTGTTTTTTTGGTTTTGGCCACCTGGAGGCCAAGCCAAGAATCGAATCAGACCGAAACTTAGTGTCATAGGTCACATGACCTAGGGGTATATGTACCAAGTTTCAGATCAATAGCCCCATCGGTTATGTTCCCTGCTAACGAACAACAACGACGGACGCTGCACCACGACAAAAGCTAACCCCAGGCAAAATCCCAAGTGAGCTAAAAAGTGAGAGTCAGTTAGCCACAGTGGCTAACACATTTTTCAGGCTAGTGCAACCCCTGCTAAATATGATGTATTTCATATTTCCGCAGCCACATTTTGACTCAGAATCTGAGCGATCTTGTCAATTAATCTTACATGTCTTACCTGACAATGCCCAATTGCCGTTATCATGAGTATGTCCACTGTAATATACAATATAAGTATCATATCGTGGTCCGTCATCAGTATTCTTTTCAAAGAATGCCTTCAGTTTGGTCTGAACGCTCTCAAGGGTTAGGCCACTTGACGAATAATCGCAACCAAAGATGTGGATCATGTGGTGGCTGAAGAACTTCTCCAAGATGCTGATGACGTACATCGACCGTTGAGCCGACTCATGTATCATGTTTTGAGAGACAAGTGTAGTGAGGCCGTCCGGTCTGGAATCAAGATGAGAGAGGTTATCATGTACCAGCCAAGGAGATGCTTCTACAGTAGAAAACACTTAAGTCGGAGACACGCAAGTCAGAAAATCGCCCATCTCGGAAAATGTCGAACGACATAAGAATGACATAAGGTTTTGTGGATATGAATTTTTGACTAAATGTAAAAGACAGAACACACAGTCACAGACCGACTCTTTGCCAGCATTTACAACAGGAAGAAACCAGGGCCTGGTTCCACAAAAGCATACTAGGTGTAGTTACTCATTCTATCTCCTAGTTGGCTTCTAACTCAGTATACAAACGCATACGAAGTTAGAAGCCAACTAGGAGATAGAATGATACTACGCCTAGTATGCTTTTGTGCAACCGGGCCCTGAACTCCCCAACAGAGAAAGCTTGCAGTGTCTAAGAAGAAAGACACCCTCTCTATCACATAAAGAACCTGGGCCGACCGCCAAGAAACTCCGATAGCACTAACAGTGCCTAACAGACAGGTATGCAATGCCTTTTACCTTTACAGAATTTCTCTGTGCTATCAGAGTTTTCTGGCGGTTGGCCCTGGGCTTCACTGAGAACTGATCCAAAATATGCAAGAACTGAGAATTCACTGAAAATGAATTCATGACCACACCACAAATGTTTTGGCCAGAAGCTGGTTTGTTATGTTGACGTAAAATGGCGGTGTTCGAATGCTGTATTATACTGTAGTACGACGAACTGCCGAACGATCGATCAGGATGTAGGCCTACACAGGCACGACATCGTGCCATGCATAGATCTCGTGTACCACGCACGGTTCTATTTATAGACTCCGATTCTATTTATAGACTATGGCGATCCCGATTTATTTAGCTGAAAAAGTTCAATAGACAGGATTAGCACCTTTCCAACTCCGACTCCGACTACAACTACGAGAACGAATTGCAGTCCGCTGTAGACATCCTTGATAAAAACGATTTGATAGACGTTTGCAAATCGTAAAATGCCGTAACTTTGTGGCAGAAGAATTTTGACTCGTAATCGGAAGTGCACCTAAATCGCAAATATCATAGTCGTATTTCAAGTCGTAACGACTAGAATTACGAGTTCAATATTCATAATTTATCCGTATTTCCGATTTATAAGGCGAAATTTTTCTGCCTTAGGTATATGGTGTTTGATGAATTGAAAACGTCTACCAACTCGTTTTAATCAAGGATGTCCACAGCGGACTGCAATTCGTTCTCGTAGTTGAAGTCGGAGTCGGAAAGGTGCTAATCCTGTCTATTATCTCAGCCAAAATTGAATGAACGTGCACAGGAATCTTTTCATCGCAAGAGAACAATTAGATCTTTAGACTGAGCAAGTCAGATTTGACGTGTATGCCCTAGTTTGACCGAAAACGTGGAGGAAAGGAAAGTGGTGCAGAAAAATTTTGCGTCCTGCGAAAACAATACTGACCACACCACTGAGTGGTGGTGTGGTCATAATAAGTGAAAGGTACCAATCAAAATTTCAACCCACATTTATTGTTCTACTCTACTCACCTGTGATACACTGATGGAGCCACCATCGCATAGCCAATGGCACGTCCTCCGAGAACAGAAGCCATCTCTAGCAGTAGACTGAGCACCATTCCCTCTACTGGTATAACCACGAGCAGCATTCCGAGTGATAGGACCGTCCTAGTCTCCCACGTTATCACACCAATCAAACCAGTCGTTAGTAGTGTTGCGAGAGTTAGTCGTTGTGAAATCAAACTGAAATGACGCACTCCCTTAGATGCCATAATGCGATTTATGTTCTTACTCTCGTCTGTGGCATAATGGAACGTCATGTTACAGATTGTCACTTTTTTCATTAACTGCCATAAGGTGACAATGAAAACAGCATGTGAGCACAGCCAGACAACTCCACCAGCAGCAAATATTGGTACGACGATATACCATTCTTTGTGACTTGGAATAAACATAGCACAAATCGAAAAATAACCAAGTTCCATTATGGTTATGACTATAACAGATAGATGGCGCACTAGTACTGACTGAAGTAAGAAGCTCTGCCAACGTTCTAGAACAGTCAGGGGGCAGAAATACCATTCCAGGAAGGGCTTTATGAGCAATCTCAATGCAAAGCAAACTAATCCAAAAGGATTCACGTCAAGTTTAACTCTCAAAGCTGGGAAAAATAATATCCCTGTTATAATGGAAAGGAAGATGAGGTTGATGATGCCAAATATTGATTTCAATCTGATGGCAATAACTGTCAACATAAATGATACAGTGAGCAACAACAGAGGCACGGAGTCATTAGACACCATGGTAAAACTTGCTATCATCATTCCACACAATTCCAAAAACTCGGGCAATCTCAACGTGGTTGGTTGACTTGGTTTCCGGTTGACGAATATCTCCACAATGTTCCAAGCTAATTTTAAAACTACGCTTACAATGAACATGGCATTCATTGCCGTCTCTGACGGCTCATCTTTGAAAACGGAACTCTCAGAAAATGATATCAAACCAAGGAAACAACCACCCCATAAACGGATCAAGGCACTTCCAACAGTTTCCATGGAAAAATAGTAAGAACACATACACGATGACAGAAACACCAACAATCCAAGCGTAGCTAGTGTTAGTATTGCAACATTGTTGCTGGATGCCCAGCGGTTGTATAATCCCAAACTTAACGCAATCACCAGTGCTAGAGTTGAAAGGTGGCGTAAGTTATGCAGACCCATCTTGCCGCGCATCTCCCGTAATTTCAACAACATTCTCCCGGAGTTAAACTCCTCCACACTTTGTCGTAGATACACAAGAAATTCATCCTCATAAACACACGTGCTGTCTCCAAAAAATGACTAATGTTGTACTTGAGACGCCCGACCCAAGTCATCTGGCCTTTTTTGTCGCAGTGCTGTGTCTAACTCTAATGTCCAACGTTGCCAACAGTACCGGCTTGCAGATAGCGATCCAGCTCAATACAACAGAAGAGTGTCTTGACACACTGAAAAAGAGAGAAAATACTTCTCATTGGGCCGTTTAGACAACAAGCCAAAAAACCACATTCACACAGATTCGATCCAATCAGCCCACATTCTGGACTCTGACCTACATATGTAGGGGTGTATACCTACCAAGTTTCAGGTCAATAGCCCCAGCGGTTACGAAACGTGCCACCAAAAAGCAAAATTCTGAACTTTGACCTCTGTGACCATGGTGACCTTGAAAAGTATGTCAAATCAAAAACCCGTTAGTTATGTTACATGTATGTATTCTTATTAGATACACCAGCATGTAAAGTCTGGTTCAACCTAGAGGCGGACCATTGGAATGCCAAGTGAGGAAATGGAACATTCAATTTTGACCACAAGATTTTATTTACGTGTGACCCTTATGTAATGAAAACCACATTTTTATTATTAGGCACAGTCATCTGATTCATTACGCCATAACATGTAAGCGTAATAATGTCACTCTTGCCACACTCTAACCACAAACTGCATTCCAATGGTCCACCTCTAGGTTGAACCAGACTATATGATAAAAATTTGGAAATGATCCAGTCATTAGTTCAGGAGTTATAAGCACTTTTGGGGCTGATTTCACAAGGGTGTTAAACTATGTTTAGCTAATCAGTGTTAATTCATAGTAATTCAGGTTGTTGAAGGCCTAGAAAAGCATTGTTTTGCTGCCTGTACGTTGCTTGATTGGCAGCGTTTACCTGCAGGATAATCACACACGGGAAACATTCCTGTGTTTATGTCGTAGTCCAGGAGGACAAAAGAAAAGAGCTGAATATTTCTAAACAAGGCCTCTTGCGCGTTCAAATATTCTTTTGTCCTCCTGGACATAAACGGAGGAGTGTTAAACGCGTGTGATTATCCTGCAGGTACAGTGTAAACGCCGCCGATCAAGCACCGTACAGGCAGCAAAACAAAGCTTTTCTAGGCCTTTAACCTGAATAGCCTAGGCCTACATGTAACTAGGCCTAGGCCTATGAATTAAACGCTGATTTTGCAAAACACCCTGTGAAATCGGCCCTTTGTGTTTTTTTTTTGCCACGTAATGGCCAAGAATCAAACCGGACCAACACTTGGTGTCATAGGTCATCTGACCTAGGTCATGTTGGTGTACACCTAAGTATCGCCATTTCTAATGGTAAATGCACTGGCCATGCATTACAGGTACGCAGTGGCGGATCCAAGGGGGGGCGTGCCCGGCGCATGCCCCCCCATTCAGCCGCCGAGCAGCAAAAATTTTGGAAGGCATATAATCAGACCCCTGATTTTCAGTAAATAGAAAGTTCAATTTGGCCTGCCCAGGTTCCAGGAAATCGCGTTTCCGGCACTTTTACCCAAAAATTTTCGGCGCTTCGTGCCTTCGGGGCTCAGGGAATGGGGGTTGCCCATTCCACGCCCCCCCCCCCCGTTCGGCAACTCCTGGATCCGCCACTGC
>NMRB01001332.1:123714-139832 GCA_002633025.1 Notospermus geniculatus
GTTACCGCCAGGTGGCGAGTGTCCAGCTCAGAGCATCCGAATCTGATTGGCCAACGGCTGATTAAACATGGCTGCGCCCATGAAACGCATGATGAACGAATGAGTCTGAGGGAAAATTTACCTTTTTAGCACGGTAGGAACGACTATCCATGGTCATCGATTGCCGGAATAAGCCGATTGTACAATAGGACTTACATTTTGTGCCATGGATTAGGTCACTTCCAACCAGGGAGTCTAAGTTCAGCCAGACGGTAAATCGATCCGTTTACAATACAATTCCACTTATCAGCGATCCACCTCAAACGGCCAGGCTCGATCGCTTCTACATATCACTCCATGACTCGGTGAAAACCACAATAAAACGTGTTAAAAAGGTAACATTTCCCGCGGACTATTTCGTTCCTTGCATCTGCTTGTTCGTTCATCATGCGTTTCATGGGCGCAGCCATGTTTAATCAGTCGTTGGCCAATCAGATTCGGATGCTCCGAGCTGGACACTCGCCACCTGGCGGTAACGAAAGTTGTAGTCTTTGCTATCAGACTCTCTCCTGTAAGAGAGAGAGGCTGGTGACGCGAGATGGAGCAACTTTACAATACCTCCCCATTAGGCCGACGAACGATATCAATCCGCGTGCACTTCTTTATGTTAATGCACATTAACATATGAAACGATGATTGAGTGATAGGTGGGCAGATTGAAAGGTGGACAGGTAGGTTGACTGGTCGACAGGTTGACTGGTCGACAGGTTGACTGGTCGACAGGTTGACTGGTCGACAGGTTGACTGGTCGACTGGTTGACTGGTCGACANCAAAAATGGCAAATATGACCTAGACTTGAGAGTAAAAGAGTCATCTGGTTGAAAAATGTAGAACTAACTGAAATCTTGAGTCATTATGAAAAACAATTACGGTAAAGACATTTGTAGGACATGCCTGGGCCATGAACAAAATGTATTAAAAACTTGTTTTAGCATCAATATTTTGGTGTGAAAATTCAAGAGCTTTTAGAACTTTCAAATATTACCATCCTGTTAGGCACAAAGACAAATGCAGTTGATATGTTTGAAGTTATTGAAACTGAAATCGTGACTTGCACGCTGAAAAGTGATTACGGAGTGGACAATTAGTGCATATAATAACTAGCATTTTTTTAATTAATCAGCTATCCACATCAAATGTAATGTTCCGGGCAAGAAAAAAAATAGTTTTCTATGATAAGCCTCTTTAGGCTTACCAAAATGTCAGAACGAGGAAATTTTTCAAGGGGCCATTTTTTACCGTAATTTTGTACCTTTTTGTGAAAATGGCCCATTTACAGTCGACAGGTCGACACCCTGACCACAGGAGGTTGGCTCAACCGAGGATGGCCCCTAGGGTATATAAATAAGACAAGGACATCACGTTTTTTTCGACTTCTCACTTCAAGCCCAGATTTTCACAAAAAAATAATATTTTCACAAAAACCTACCTTCACCGTAGTCTCCACATTGTATACTGTACATATCCACAGTAAATAATCCCAAAAAGTTCCTTTGAATAATTAAAACAGGCCATTAATTAAAGCCCCACAGTATTGAATTTAACGGTATTTTCAAAAAGTTAGGAGAGTGCACATAGAGGTCCCATAGCCTCGTGAAGGTCCCCAAAATGCTTGCCTGATGCGCACTTCACAGAATGAAGGCCTAGTTTTCAGCACGCATTGGAAAAAACTGCAGGGAGAGCTCTAATGTATTCTGACAGAGCGTAGTACATTTGACACTACGCTGACGTCGTGCGAGAATCGCGGCGATGATTTGCGTTTTTCACATTCAATACAGTGGGGCTTTAACATCGCTTCGGTTTGTAAGACTGGTTGGCAACCACCATGTTGAAATTCCAAAGGCGATATGCAAGACGGATTCTGATTGGCCGACCTGTCAACCGAATGCCATTGAAAGTACGCGGACGGAAAAACCCGAAATCAAGGAAGGGTTTTGCCGAAAATTCCCGAGTGACAACCGAATCACACCAAATAAATCATCGCGTAAGGAACTATATTTAATGGTGAGGTATTGTAAAGTCAGGTGCGTGACCAACAGCCCTCTATCGGCGGTTTCTGGAACCAAAATTAGGGTCGTTCAACCGGTCCATTGCTAATGCTGGAGGTTGAAAGCAAAAAGTCGCCCCGCCTGAATCGGCCTTTACGCATTTGAATTCTTACCATTTATTTACAAGCTTTTAGCAATGCACAAAAGCCGAAATGGACCTTGTGAAACGGAAAATGACCACTTTTAACAATTATTTTGACGACGCCGCGCTGACCAAGACAGAAATCGTCCGCCATCTTTGATTTCGCAATCAGCAGCGCCGCCTGGGCGAAGACAGTATAACAAAACGTCTGGTATTTTTGTCTTCGCATTTTGAATGGCGTCAAAACTCCAAAGCCCATAGGCCTATTTTCATCATCATCATGGAGAGATCGGAGGTCAATGACCTGTTTTCAAAGCTGTTTTATCCGAAACCTGTTTTGACAAAAATCTGTTCTATCATAAGAAGCATTTTAAATTCATATTTTTAAAAGTGCTTTCCAAAGAGAAGGCAAGCACAAAAATTGACACACAGATATGATTATCATATCTGTGTGTCAATTTTTGTGCTTGGCCAAGAAAGTGAGTAGGCTACTTGGGCGGGGGGGGCCTGGGGGCCTTCCCCCAGAAATATTTTGATTTTAAAAAGCCCGGAGATGCGATTTCCCGACATCTCCTGCCAATTTTTTACAACTGCCTTGATATAAAATTTAAGACCTTCACACAGAAATTATCAAATTTAAGACTTTTTAAGGCCTTGAAAATGGAAGTGCCAAATTTAAGACTTTTTAAGACCTTGCAGGAACCCAGCAAACATCGTTCATCTGGCCCAGATCTACTTTTTCTCTGGCAAGGTCTGGCATCATCTGGCCAGATGATGTACCATCTGACCCAGGTCTGGTTTTTGTCTGGCAAAGATTCATGAAATGTTGTATGAAGCCCATTTTTTGTGAAGTTGTTTTCCCGTAATCCTGTAAGGATATTTGGCCTATCTTTGCACCTTGTCCAGGAATTTTTTTATTTCAGATAAACTCTGATATGGCCTGATCCGGCTCAGACCTGGTAGGATCAAGAATCTGGCCAGGACCTGGCACGGTCATGGCGAAAATTTTTTTACATTAAAACAGGTGATATAGGGATGAAAATTTAGAAATTGCCATTTTCTGCATTTTTACCCAACCAGATGAACTGTCTTTCTGCAATAATGCAGCAGGCTTGTCCAGGTCTGTCCCAGACCTGGCACAATCTGGANCCAGATCAAGATGCCAGATCAGTACCAGACCAGGATACCCTGTCGAAGCAGATCAGAACCAGATCTGGGCCAGGCAGACACTGCTAGCTGGGAACCCTGTATGATAAATAAAAAGGCAATTTCCAGAATGTTTGCGAATTTTCGACACAAACCGGGGTCTTCTTCAGGCTGGAACTTTAAATCCGAAACTCTAGAACAGACTGAGCTGAAACCCAAATGTAGATCTGAAGTATCCCATCCAAACAGGACGTGACAGCATTAAAGGGAAAGAAAAGAAGCTCCAAAAGTTGGTTGCTCAACCTAGCAGAAATGTAATTAGTGAATGTAAGGCTTGACTAAGCTGAAGGGAAGGGGGTTTATAAAATATAGCTTGGAGGAATTAAACTAACAGTATAATTATACTAACAGTTATAATTCCCCCAAGACTACAGTAAGAGTAATTTATATATTAAACAATGAGGAAGTGATAACAAATTAGGCCTATAAAAAGAAATGAAGAGCAAGATAATAAGAAACGAAGAGGCAACAGTAAAGAAAGGCGTAAAAGATTAACAAGAAAGGAAGCCTAGGTGAACGGCAACTACAAACCCCTGACCAACGAAAAATTAGAAACAGACAATGGAAGACAAAGGCCGGGCTAAAAAGAGGAACCCTGTCCTCCAAGGAAAAGGGTCTACTAAAGGGAAACGGGGTTGCAAAGCACTGACCAGCGAACAAAATAGGAGAAGAGCAATGGAAGACAAGGCCTAGAAAAAGGACGGTCCCTGTCCCCCGGCCCTGCTTCCTAACAAAAGATTTGACGCATCAGTTCACGCAGCGCAAAACGCACAAGTGGCCCGAGACCTTACAACTTTGCGCATTGAGACGCATCGTCGGCAGTATTTGCGTCGATTCGCGCAGTGTTCACGCAAGTGGCACGAACATTATATGCGTGCCGAATTTTTGAACATTTCAAAATTATCTCTACGACATGGCACGCACCCTTCACACACTCCTCACGCTCGTTCCCGAAGACTTGAATCATTGGCACGCCGAAGTGCGCGCCACTGCGGGAACGAAAATCGTGCAATGTGTAATGTCAGCAGGGCCGGATCCAGGTTTTCAGAAATACGGGCGGGCACAACCCTGGACGAAAAAGCCCTCAGTTGGCGCATACCAGAGGTGCGGACACACGAAGGGGGGTCCGGAAAAATCAAAGCTCTGAGATGCGATTTCCCAGCATCCTGGACATGAAATACTAGAAAATACTAGACGATTCTTCCAAAAAATGCAGTAAAAAAAATCATTGTCCCTCCAAAAATACGGGGGGGGGGGGGCACNTGCCCTAATGTGCCCCCCTCTAAATCCGCAGGGCCGGATCCAGGTTTCAGAAATGCGGGGGGCACAACCCTTAGGGCGAAACCCTCAGTTGGCGCATACCAGAGGTGCGGACACACGAAGGGGGTCTGGGGGCCTCCCCCGGGAAAATTTGAAAAATCAAAGCTCTGAGATGCGATTTCCCATCCTCGACATGAAATAGAAATACTAGACGATTCTTCCAAAAAATGTTGCAGTAAAAAATCATTGTCCCTCAAAAAATACGGGGGGCACGTGCCCCATGTGCCCCCCTCTAAATCCGGGCCTGTGTCAGGGTGGCATTTCTTTGGTTTTCTGCTGGAATATCGCAAATCTACAGGGTGTTTCAAAAAAGTATGCATGTAGGCCCATTCGGAACGACCTGAGGCGAACTGCTTATCTATCCACTGGGCGGCGCATTTCACCTCGGACACAAGTCCAAGGCAGCCATGTTGTTATCAACAAACCCACGTGACCGACCGTGGAACTATTTTCGCCGAATTTTGGCCTGCTAAGACATCCAACCTTATTTCCTGGATAAGTTGAGGCATATTACATATAAGCTTACCGATATGTCACCCAATCTGCCAATTATTGATCAATAACGCAACGTTTTTGTGTGAACTATTTCGTTCATGCGCAGGGTGTGATGAGGCGACCGCATCCAAACCACCAGAAACGCATTGAAATCGTTGCGCGTTCAAGATGGCTGCCTTGGAATTGTGTCCGAGGGGAAATGCGAGCCGTCACGGAAATTGCCGAGCAGTTGCCTTCGGAAGTTCCGAATGATGTAGGCCTACTACATTTAGAAAATTTTCTCCCAGATAGTAGTTATGGTTTCCGATCTCAAGATCGGAAACCATTGTGTTTGGTCATGGTGTCTGTCTGTCTGTCTGCCTGTGTAGTGTGTGTGTGTGTGTGTGTGTCTGTCTGTTCAGTCTGTCACGCCTGTAACTTGTTCCTGCAAGAGCTACAGACCTGATGTGACCTATCCCCAGGTAACATGACCTGAGCTACAAGATGGAATGAAAATTTCAGGTCTCCGATACCTGGTTCATGGTGAAATTGATATATCAAAAGTTGAGATTTTGTCTGTCACACTTTTGTTTCTTGAATAACTTGTCTCCAAGGCCAGTAGAGCACCAGTAACAAGTTCCTTTCCTATGTTTATGACCCTTGGCAAGATACTGGCATCAACGAATTTATTGTCCAGTGTCAGCATCATAATGCACAGGGACTTGAGGCATGCATTGCAGGGGTGGTGGGCGCCGTTACAGAGGTCCAATAACAAACCCCCGAATGCCCCGGTATACTGACGTATACTTCTACTAGGTATACGTCAGTATACCGGGGCATTACTCGGGGGTTTGTTATTGGACCTCTGTAACACGCCCACCGCCACCCCTGCAATGCATGCCTCAAGTAAACTCTGCCCTCGGCTCAATAGCGCAAGTCTCGTCGTTTATATCTGATGACGTCACAGCCCACTGGTCGTCTATCGTGTCAAGAGAATGAAGAAGGGCTAATTGGCATGCCGCATAGCTGCATGGCACACTGCGTGCAATCTAGGCCTACAGTGCAGTGTATGGTGACGTGACAGCAGCAGCAGCAGTGTGAGTTGCGAGCCTACGAGGCCAACAATTACAACATCTTCATCGATACCCTGTTTGATTATTTTACCCGGTGTGATATTCGCGATGCGATGCCGAGGCCGGCAATCCGGCATAGGCCTTACGGTATCGCACCTAGCACATGGCTGGCTATATAAACTGATAAAATCAGCGAAGCGGAAAGGGCCCAACCATCAGCGCCCCCGCAGTACATTCACAATGCATTGCCCTGTGCATGGCGTGCATTTTTTGTAAACAATGGCCAATAAAAGTAACTTCCAAAAGCCGGATGTGCCAAAACTAACTACTCTTCATTCCAAATCCCCTTGGCGTGAGGTTTTCGGCCGATATCTCCTCAACGGCTGGGCCAAATTCAACATACCATACATCAATAAACTTGTCTTTCTTGCCGGTATCTTTCTGCTATCTTCATTTTTTGCGTAAGGCCTGCATAACGGATCTCTTTCTCAAAACCCATTTCATTTCGCGATGCTGTTCAGTGCAGT
Source organism: Notospermus geniculatus (assembly GCA_002633025.1). Classification (NCBI taxonomy): domain Eukaryota; kingdom Metazoa; phylum Nemertea; class Pilidiophora; order Heteronemertea; family Lineidae; genus Notospermus; species Notospermus geniculatus. The sequence goes on from NMRB01001332.1 coordinate 130,485, forward strand.
TTACACGTGCGCGATGCATTGCGTCATTTCAAAATGACCGCCATTTCGGCCGTCAGCACAAACGGTGATTTGTGAAACAACTTTTTTCTGTCACGTTTTTCGGGAAATTGACTGTGATGATGGCTGTACCGCCAAGAAAGATAAGTCAACTGACGTATGTTTCATCAAAATCGGCCCAGCCGTTGCGGAGCTATCGTTGATAAACCTCGCGCCAAGGGGATTTGGAATGGAGAGTAGCTACGTGGGAGGCGTTATGAAGTGATTCAAATCGATAAAATATTGACTAGGCCTACCGATCGTTCTCGCGATCGCCAAAAATCGATGATTAATTCCAAAAGATTAGCACATGTCATGATGGTGGCCCTGTCCCATAATTCCCCCTTCTATTGTCTCGACGGTCACGTGTCAGTTATTGACCAATCAGCGTGGGGTTGGGGCGGGGTTGCACGATAATATGATAATGTTTTGGCGTTGTTTACATGGACTAATCATCGATTTTTGGCGATCGTGAAGACGATCAGTGGTCAATAGTTTATCGATTTGAATCACTTTATACCGCCGCCCACATAGCTAGTTAGTTTAGGCACATCAGGCTTTTGGAAGTGACTTTTATTGGCCAATGTTGACAAAAAATGCATGCCATGCACAGGGCAATGCATTGTGAATGTACTGCGGGGGCGCTGATGGTTGGGCCCTTTCTGCTTCGCTGATTTATGCTGGTTGGCCATGTGCTAGGTTCGATAAGGCCTATTGCCTGAGGCTGATCGTGATTGCCTCGACCGACATGACCGAGAGAGTCCTTTCAAGTTTCAACACGACCATGACGACTAGGCCTACCACTAGGCCTAGGCCTAGGCCTATTCATCATCTGATCATACCACCACCGCGTCCTCTATCATGTCTATCGGCAGCAAATAGGCCTAGGCCTACCAGTTCTCGGATGAGAACTGTCTGAGAGGCTTGTCTCCCCAAACCAGGCTTTGTCTTTAATAGGCCTACCGGTACCGGTAAGGCGTGCTAAAAAGGGCATGCACCTCGCAAACAATTAGAATTTCTATTGTTTGCGAGGCGCATCCATGCACTTTTTAGCACGCCTTCTTTCTAAAAAACAAGGCAAGGGTATGAAAGAAGTCTTAGTTCATCCCTGCTTATCCAAGGACATGACTACTCTTCATTCCAGTTCCGATTGGCGCGAGGTTTTTGAACGATAGCTCCGCAACGCCTGGGCCGATTTTGACGAATTATACGTCAATCGACTTGTCTTTCTTTGCGGTATCTTATAATCTAAGTTTCATCGTGATATTCCCACTATTTCTCGATATTTTTACCCCTGTACATTTGCACGCGAGGTTGTGTACAAAGTGTAGTTCCACGATTTGGCCGCTACGAGCGCTGTGTTTTGCGTGGTCGCGTCGATTTTTTGTAGGGGTGGGCAGCCACTCACTGCGTTCACGTGTTCAGCTGAGTTTTTCCCTGTGTGTTTTTGTGATAATGGATGTTTTCCGTTGCTATATTTAACTAAATGTACCGGTAATTTTATTCATCGGACGGACAGTAAATCTCTGTTAGCATGGAATAAACTGAGGTCCCATGCAAACTGTCTGAGAGGCTTCTCTCCCCCGAACAAATACTGTAAACCGTGATATTTTCGCGACGCTAAATGTTCGCGATTTTGGTGATCTACGAATTCGCGACGAATAAATATTCGCGATTGGAACCCTTCAGCTGCAACAGAATAATAAGAAGAGTAATTTTCGCGCGATTTATGTTCGCGTTTTGACCCTTGAACGCGAAAATCGCGAAAATGAAACGCACGCGAAAATTTCACGGTTTACAGTAGTCCGACCTGACGTTCCTCGTGTGGCGCTGGCGATGACGTCATTTCAATGGAGGCAGCCGATCGGCGAAAATGACATTTTGGTCAATTTCAACGACTTAACTGCAATAAAGTCCGATGAAACTTGCGATGAAACTTGGATTATAAGATACCGCCAAGAAAGACAAGTCGACTGACGTATGTTTCATCAAAATCGGCCTAGGCGTTGCGGAGCTATCGTTGATAAACCTCGCGCCAATCGGAACTGGAATGAAGAGTAGGCTATGTTAAAATTATCTGCCTCGCGTGTCCGGGTGATTGAGATATCATGAGATTTTGATAATATCAAACTTGATAATTTGAAATATCTCCGCCCGTGGTAGAGATAGAGGCATGATATCATCCGTACTTACATGTAGGTTATTGATGCCCATTTCGATTATGCCATGACCTTGATGGTCAGAGGTCAAGGTCAAGGTCAAACTTGATAATTTGAAATATCTTTGTCTGTGTGATAGCGATCGAGGTTTGATAACGCCCATACTTACGTTACTGAGGATGCCCATTTCGACTGTGCAATCACCTTGTTGATCATAGGTCAAGGTCAGAGGTCAAGGTCAAACTAGATAATTTGAAATATCGCTGCCCGTGGTTGAGGTACAGACATGATATCACCCATACTTATGCTATTGAGGATGCCGATTTCGATTATGCAATGACTTTGATGATCAGAGGTCAAGGTCAAGGTCAAACTTCATAATTTGAAATATCTCTGCCAGTGGTAGTGGTAGATGCATGATATCAGACATACTAGGTTATTCAGGATGCCCATTTCGATTATAAAATGACCTTGATGATCAGATGTCAAGGTCAAGGTCAGTCAAGGGATGAGTTATATTGGGCCACACTTTTTATATTCTTTGGTTCACGGGCCCGCCGACGTCCGAAAATCCAAAAGTGAAAAAAAAATAAAATCGTGAAATTCGTTTTTTTTTTATTTCCGCTGATGTTCACCAACACATGAGATTCTCAAAACAAAAAATAAAAATAAAAAAGCTGTCTGCGATACCTAATTCTGTGTTAGATATATTGATGACCATGTCCAAGTCATACACCAAACTGCCTGACGCAATGTTTCAGAGCAATATGTTTCACAGCAGTAAAGTTTATTTCTTTAAAAATAGTATTTTTTTAATTTTTTTATTTCCTCCGACATCAGGAAATGGACAAAACAAGACCGCAAAATTTTTAAAAAGCGAAAACAGGATTTTATTTTTATTTTTATTTCGCCCTTCGTACCTGAGTTTACACAAGAGGCGCCCGTGAACCAAAGAATATTAAAAGTGTGGCCTTGGCATGAGATCAAGTTCTATGGGCCTCATCATCATGCTCATCGTAATCCATCAACCAGTGTATCCTGATCTCTGTCAGTGTATGCTGATCTCTATCAATGTTTCTGATCTCTATCAATGTATTTTGATCTCTATCAATGTATCGTTCATGTACCGGTAGAAGTACCTCTACATCGGGAACCATACGACATTTACAATGTCATCTTGTTCAAGTTTCATTGTGATATTTCTACTACTACTTGATAGGCCTAATTGTAAAGAATTGAACTACAGTAGCATTGCACATAGGCCTAGGCCTGTAAAGACCTATTGGACAAAGGGCCTATTGGGAGAGAAATCAAATTTTTAGCCAGAACATTTTCTAGTGTGACTTTTAAAGTCAAATATTAAAGGCATAGACATATTTATCAAAGTGAGACTTACAAGATCAGTTAGAGATATAGTGAAAGAATGTTCCTGAGAGCTTTTTGATGTTCCAGTGAGCTTTTTTAGCTCTGTGGGTTACATTATACTTCAAATCCATCTCCAGCCTTTAACATTGTAAGTTTTTGTTCAAAGACCCTTGTGGAAGGTACTCCTAGTTTTATTCTACTATGTGATGCTAAATATTCCATTGAGATGCAAACTGTGGCCCGGGAATCAGATGGGAAAGGTCCAGTGATCGCTGATTTTTTCTTCCTGAACAGGGGGGAAAGGGTTAGCCGTTGAACAGATCAATGAAGCATTCCCCAGCAGTTGTAAAGGCCTAGATGCCATTATGTCAGAGTGAATGGTTTCACCTGTGCAGGGTGAAGTCAGCCAAGGGGACACAATAGCTTAGGTTCAAACTGACAGTCCACTGATTTTGTTAACCCCTATAGGCCTATTCGGTGACAAAAGACAGAACTTTTGAAAGGGCTTTATTGAGGCTAACAGTGCTTGAAGGGAAAAATAGCAAGGCGAGTGAAAAAAGGCTCACCTAAATGGGTCTAGGTGCTCTATTTTTTATGCCAATCAGATCATTATCCTGTACCAGACACAGCTACGGCATCTGTACCAGAATTATTCTGCCTAGAACATTGTTCTTGTTCAGGGATCAAAGGGTTAAATCACAGTAATACAGGTATGTGTACTGTAAACAACCATTCTGAGTAAATATTTCACTGTCTATAAGTTGATTACAGTGATAAAAATATCTTTAGTGATCAAGGGGTTAATATTTAATAAAACTTCAAACGTGGTCACGTTGGAATGGGTTAAACACTTCCAATACACCTACATAATGCTAATCCCTTGTAAAAAAAACCCCAATACCCCGGTTGGGGTCGAAAATTCGTGAATTCTGGAGATTGACTTCTTGCTTATTACCAATACCAATACAAGTATTCGTTTTGCATAAGACCATCTTGTCAGCTGATGATTACTATTGAATGCAGTTGAGCATCAGATCGATGGCCCTCTTGTTATAGCATTTTCCCGCCAAAAAGATCGTCCATACCATGCGGCTGAAAGGCCAGCAGTCGCAAGTAAGTTCAGTCATTTTAAGTAAATATCTGTTTACTGAAAAGAAATTGGCAAACAAATTTGGTATGACTGGAAAGAGCATCTTCCTGGATGAGAGCCAAATAAATTATTGAAGAATGCAAGCAGGGGTTTGGGAGAAATGGACTTGGAAATGTAACGGTGTCTGTCAGATTGAAATGCTGAAGTCGCATTGTGATGTCCAAAGCTAGTGGCGTTTCTCGATCATATTTATGAGGAATGGGCAGAATACATCAGCTTGTTTACATGATTGACGGAAGATCTAAGTATCGAACGAAGAAAATGGTAGGCGCACGGATTTTGATGTCTTGATTTTTTCGGCGTGCGCCATTTTTCACTCGCCTTGACGGCAATTTAGGCGCGTGATGGTGCTCGAGCGCGATCGCGCGCCTCTCCCTTCAAGCACTGGGCTAAAAATCCTGATCATCACTGTAATGGAAATTCCATTCAAGAGATGTCCAATGATATCTCTTACAAAAAGCCTTATTTCTCAGGAATTAGACATCCGATTTTCAAAATTCCAAAAGCTATGACATATTTACATTTCATACGATCATATCAGCATAAAACTGAACAAAAATAGGACCATTTTAATTTTGGGTACGTGCAATGCTAATCGAACCTGACACCATGAAGTCCTGGGATGAAGAGCGTCTTTATTACAACAACAATAACCTGTACAAGTGTGCGTCACGTCGGTCAGACGTCAACGTGGAGTCACGTCAAGCACGAACACGCATGACGTTACATGTGACATCTCCCTTCTAAGAAAATGATAATTTTCAACGAATCAACATTTAAAAAATAGGGGCAAATTATGCAACAAACTAGGCACACATTACAGGCCTACAGAGGTACGTAACTGTGTTGACATTTCACTAAAGCCCGTATTCTAGAAGCCTCCTTAACTCTAAGGTCCACTTTAATCTTTTGTATTCTACCCTGCAAACAATAGCTAAAGGTGGACCTTAGACTTAAGGAAGCTTCTAGAATACGGCCCATAGTCTTCGAAATAGCACGGCGGCCTTACTATTCTTCCACTCCTAGTCGTAACAACGTTCGATTCGTCATTAGCAACGTGTCTATTACTATGACCACGTGACTGTAAATCCCTACATGTACATCTGTTACCCTAGAACCATCTGTTACCCTAGAACCATCTGTTACCCTAGAACCATAGTCTTGCCCAAGAACATTTTGATTACCGGTAAACATGTCGTTTGTTCATCTGGTACAAACGTTCACCCAGGTGAGCACATGGTCCATGGACCATTTTTTCACGAAACAAAAAGATAACCGCAATTACATACCATGGCCACCATTTTCTGAAATTAGTTTGATATAATATTCTCCCTTGGCTCTTCTTTTTCAGATTACCGGAATTTGTGACAAGAAGGAAATGTAGGAAAGACATTACTACTAATACAACGCTTTGTACATGTACTATCTGTGATAATATAAACCGTCAGCAATATGTCCACACAAAACAAAGATGTGGAATTTCGTGTCAGCATTGAGGTGCAACCAAAGGAAGTGGTATGTGTTGTTGGAGAGAATAAAGAATTAGGTGAATGGCTTCCAAAAAAAGCTCAACAGTTACAGCAGGTAGAAGGGAAGGATTTGCGACCTGGTGAAGAAGAGGGGTAAGTTGAGTAGTATAGTAGTAGTAGTAGTAGTAGTAATAGTAGTAGTACATGTAGTAGTAGTAGAAAATGTTCCCGCGAACATAGGCCTATGGCGAGTGGGGCAAAATGGAGTATGGGCAAAGTACCACTGCCGCCTGCATCAGTGACAACAATTCTGGTTGCAACGCCATCTAACGTCTAAATCGTGTATACCACTGAATCGCGTAAACGTCTGAATCGTGTGTACAACTGAATCGGAGACATTTAAAGAAAACAACTTGAACGTCTGAATCCTAACGAATAAATGGTATTTGTCGCATAACTTACAAAGAAAAATCCTCACATAATGAAATAAAAACGTGCTTCAAAGAAAATAGTCTACATAACGTCCTTGTCACCTACTTTAAACGTATAAATCAAGCTACCTCTAAATCTGCAGGAATAACCGCCTATACCTGGCCTAGCCCTTCTTGGTTTTCAGTGATACAGGCTCACATCATGATTTCTATTCCAGGCAAGTTTGGAACTATATCCTGAATCTCCCTGTGGATCAAGATATAAAATATCGTTATTTCACGTGCTATATCAGAAAGGCTGACCATGTGGATATGGATGCTGATGTTACTATAACGAGATGGGAGACAAATATCAAACCTCGAGTATTTTCACCTCAGAGTGAGTGCCTTTCCTTTTGTACTCCACAGCCGATCAAGGGCTGTAGGATCATGCTGCATGGTGCTATCCGCCCATCAGTTGGTCTGTCTGTCGTCCATCTGTCTGTCACCTTCACCATATGTTCACACGTTAGCAGGGCATGTTTTGTAACCGCTGGGGCTATATTCACCTGAAATTTGTACATACCCCTAGGTCAGAAGACCTAATGACAGCAAGTTTTGGTCCGATTTGTTTCTTGGCTTGGCCACTAGGGGGCCAAAACCAAAAACACAAATAGTGCAATAATTCATGAACTACTGGCTGTATTGCATGTATCTCCAGATTTTTATCATAGCAAGGTACATATCTCATAAGGATACATATTGTCTAACGATTTTTTGATTTGACGTACTTTTCAAGGTCACAGAATCAAAACCCTCAAAATTCAAAGGGGAGGCAATGGCCGAGTGAAATGACCTGAGTCTAAGGATGTCTTACACGGAGAGTTAAACCTACCCCCTCTCGTGCTATTTTAAAAAAAACGACCTTTTATATCTTTACAGCCTGCAAAAATGTTGGTGCTGGCAAGGCAGTCGAATTTGGATGTTATGGTGAGTTCTGGTCATCAGTCTTATTCTCTGATAGCCTACTTCCTACCTTGATTTTTGATTTGATCATCAAAACATATCCTGATATGTGAACTGGTGCATACGCTGTAGAAATGATGAAGTTCATCCCAATGACGGCAGATTTCTGCTCTGTGTGCTGTGTGCACAGTCCGATTGCAAGAGGGATCTGTTTTAGTCTTGAACACAAGTATGGAAAAAAAGGAAGATCCAGTGAAGTCAGAGACAGAGGCTACCTTGGACTGTTTGGCTGGGTAAAGAATGTAGCACAAAAAAAACTTAAATCAAATGGTGACCATTTGATAGATCCAGTCCCAATCTGGTGTGACAACTCAGGCGCGGATCCAGAGGGGGGCCGAGGGGGCCACGCCCCCCCTATTTTTGGAACACCAACAAAAATGGGTCACTAACTCCGAAAAAATGAGCAAATAGATGAGGAAATCATGCCCCCAGATCAGGGTTTATGCAGCAATCTTTGGTTAGGATTTATGACCTTTTTAATGACTTTTAGTACCAGAAAAGGTTGAAATTTATGACCGCTTTGTAACACAAAAAAAGGTAAAACTCATCTACCGGTACCGATAGATACTGACCAGTCAAGAAATACAGCAGCAAATTTAACAACAATATTTGCAAACTATTGTAAGTTACTACTATCTCACTCAGGCCTTTTGTATTCCCTAATTCAGGTTATTTCTATTTACGGTGGTATGGAGCCAAAGGCCCCATCCGAGCGCCGAAGGCGCAATGGGGGGAGGCGCAATGGGGGGAGCGCAAGGGGGTGTCCCCCTCGTTAGAAATTTTTTTGAAAATACAGTAAACCTCGCATATAACAGCCTTGCATATACCGGACAATCGCCTATAACGTACTGAAACTGGAAGTCCCGGTCCCGTCTAACGATAATTCCAATTAAATTCTTCGTATATACCGGCCTTTATATAACGGACAAATCGCATATACCGTACCAAATCTCTTGTCCCAGTCTAATGCATTTCCATTAAAATAGCCTCGCCTATAACGTACTCCTTGCTGCCAACACACAAAGCAAAAAATTACTCACTAGTTTTGTTTTTACAGCCGGAAACGATTGTCCTGTTGTCTAAAGATACACATGTTTCGAAAATTCTCAATGCTGTCCTGTGTTTTTTACAAAATCTATGTCTCAACTTTAGATTTTTAAAGTGGATCTTACTACTTTCATGAATATCATACGCTGAAGAACACTGTGCAGGACTACCAGTGTTTGGACTGCATTATGTCGTCACCCGTTACGTCCATCCATCCGTCCGTCGTCGGCGTCATCCGTCTGTTAACTTTCCCATTTCCAATCATTTAAAAGAAAAGTGTTGGTCCAATTAAATTGATTATTTGTATGTATGTTGTGGGTGAGCAGAGGATCAAGATCCCTTTCGAAAATGGCCTCCATCTTGAAATCAGATTCGTTGATTTCAGGGAATGTCGTTACTTCATCAGTTCGATTAAATTTCGTATACATGTTGAGGGAAAACCAACTTAACAAACGTGCAGGGGCATATGCCACACTTTGTGTTGCTCTTGTTTTGAAAAACTTGCGTACAATGATCATTTACAATACGTATATAACAGACAAAGTACGGTATATGCGCATATAACAGACAAAGTACGGTGTATGCATATAACAGACAAAGTATGGTATATGCGTATAACAGACTTCGCATATAACGGACAAAAATCTCAGGTCCCAATTAGTACGTTATATGCGAGGTTTACTGTA
>NMRB01001332.1:143750-157069 GCA_002633025.1 Notospermus geniculatus
TTTTGGAAAAAAAATAAATTTTTATTTTCTGGCCATTCGCGGATCCGCCGACGTCAAAATTCCCGATTTTGAAATAAAATAAAACTTTTTTATTTATTTTTGCTCCGATCTCCGACGCCAAAGTCTGAAAGCCGTGGTGGAATTTCCATGTCGCACTGGCCGTTGTGCCCCTCGAATTTGGCCGTGTGCCTTCCCCAAAAGTGCCTTGGTCACGGCCAAAAGGGCTGTGCCCCTTCGTCGTGCTGGCCGCAGTGCCCTTCCTTCACTCTGAGCCGGGAGCCGGAGTTGGAGTTGAAGGATCATGAAGATTATTGGAACGATCGCGCAGCGTCTCTTCCCAACCATTGTGCGCACAGGCGGGTTTGCCGACGATCCCGACTTGAGGATATCTTTCACTTCTACAACATCCCGAACTTCTGGTTTTACTTCTCTAGGATGGAAAGAAATCGCCTCAAAAACTGTTTAGTTGGATTCCCGACGAAATTTCCTTTCCAATGACATAAAGCATGCCCGTGTCGGTCGTTTTTATGAAGAGATCTGGCTTCGCGCCAACTCCATGCAGACATCTCCATGAGTGTGTTTGTGCCTACGATGTTTCTGGTCAGCCAGTCTGACCTAATTAACGGAAATAAACTGTGATGGACACTATATGAGAGGCTCAACTTGGGCCTTTTGTTTAATATTCTGTCATGTCTGTTGATTTCATTGCAAGCTTTATAGATAACCATTTTGGGGCCAAGTTATCAAGTTAATTTGACTCAGTTGTGGGAAGAAATTCCAGCCAATCAGAAAACACCTGCTTTAATATGCAGCTGTGTGCGGGAAATTTGAATTCACTTGTGGGGTTTAATGAATAAGAGGCCTTTCACAGCCACTTACCTGACTGTGTGGGTTGAGAGAAGCTTCTCCCTAAAATTCGGGCCTAGTCTCATCTCTGAGGAACCAGGAAATGTGATTTGTAAACAGTGACATGAAATGTGCCTGTATTTATTTATTTCTAAATCAGTAGAGGCACTCCCTGGCATTCCATGACAGAGCTGGGACTTGGGCAAAATGCAAAGCATGGGGATGTAAGTCAATTGAGGACAGCTGAGCTATTTTTGCTCTCCTCAATAGTGATGATGATGATGATACATACAAACATACATGCAAGTCTTTTTGATTCACCCAACTTGGATATATGAGAAATACAAACTTTATTTTGAAAAAAAAAAAAATTTTATTTTTTCCTCCTACCTGAAAAATACCGACTTCAAGTTTGTGAATGAGAAAAATAAAATTTTATTTTTTTATTTTTTCCGCCCTCCTCTTTAAAAAAATGTCAAAAAAATCCGCGAAACAAACAATAAAAAAACCCTCGCCTAAGGTAGTTGTAGCATACTGTGTGACGTTTTGTCCCTCTGATGAATTTTGATTGTCTTGTTGTTGATTGAAGGTCATGGTGTGTTGACTTAAAGGAGCTGGACATCCAAGTTGTAAACACCATATTCACTAGTCTCGGTCACCCAGCCACTCGGTCACCCAGCCGAATCTGAGGATCGAACGTTTGTGTCGCAGTACCTGCGGAACGAAACGGTTGGCTGCGCATCTAGATATTCACTTCAGTACATATCACCGATAATAGGTGGCAGCACAGCGTGGATAGAGAACCAGTGAGTGGTTGAGTGAGTTGCATTGGACCGGGCACCAGTCTAACGATCACGGGCCGCTACTGGTGCTGCCACCTTCACGAAGGAATAAAACTAGTTTGCCGACCACTGTTTGTAAACAAACTGGTTTGTTTACAACTTGGACGTCGAACTCCTTTAAGTGATATTTAGCACAGATGTAATAGGAAGGATACTTGTATTTTCAGGCTGCTGCTGAGTTTGACAATGACATTGATGATGTTAGTCAAGATCTACAGTATGATGTTCGTGTTGCTGTGAGTAGATTTATGGGGAATGGCAATTCATCAGGCCCGAACTTGCAGGGTTCTGCTGCTGCTGGTCAGTGCCGGAGGGCCCCGTCCTCGACGCAGAAATGCCGATCGGCACTCGGCCTAAAATGAGTATTTTCCGACCATCAGAACTACCGAAGTGTGCCATGGGAGATGCCCGCCACGCACGTTTCCGAATTTCCTTTCTGTTCCCATTCACCAAATGTGCTTCCCGGTGGGGCTTCTTGACACCATTCTGACCAACAACAACGACAACGGCCGGCTGCCTAAGTTGCAATAGAGAGGATCGGGGTCATTTTGACGCCAAGATGAGCTCATTATTTTGACCCTCAGGTGCCAGGAAATCGCATTTCAGCAAGTCTAGATTTCAAATTTTTCCCGGTTCTGACCGGCACTCGTTCAGTTCTGGGCAGAACTCTGAACTTGGTCTCATATTGACTCACTTTATACCATGTATACCAGCCACCAGTTGAGTTCACGCATTCCAGCAAATGGATTAAAGAACACAAAAATACCAATCCCATTGAAAATTTTGTATATTTTGCACATTGATTTCAAATTACCTCTTCAGCATTTTTAGGATCGTTATACACTTCGAAGTCCTGTTTCTCCCAAATCTCATCTGGTCCAAACAAGGCCATCGACTGCATCTTTAGCCTTGTCCTAATCATTTCATTTTTTGCGTTAACTCATAAATTATAAACAAATCTGACGCTACTTGACCCCGCCTCCGAGCCAGTCAGAACTCGTGAAACAAATCGCCACATTTGGAAACGGATTTTGCTTGGCACATTGGTTAGCCTTTGTAAACCAATGATTGGCTGAGACTCTGAGCTCCTAAGAAGCAGAAAATGTAATGGATTCAAACGAGGCTAGATGGGCATCAGGCCAGACATGCCAGATAGACTGGTGAGAATCAGATGCCAAATCTCTGACTGAGCTACTACTACCAGGCAGGTAGCCTACAAAAAAGGGCCAGGTTGATTGTGTGGGTTCAGCAGGGCCTTATTCTATCATTGTTTTTGTCTGTATTTCTCGAACCAAATTCTGGTTTGATCACCTTGATCCACAATTTCAAGACTTCACCTTATTTTCTGAACTCTTAAATACAGTGCACCCTCGCTCTTACGAACCTCGATTTTACGAACTCCTGGATATTACAAACCCAAAGTCTGGCTCCCAAAATTTCATGACATGTTTGTAATTTGGCCTGTTCGGTCAGCTGTGTGTACGATACAAACCAAATTATCCAAGCTTGCGTTTGATGAGTGTACAATACAAACCAAATTATCCAAGCTTGGGTTTGATAAGTGTACAATACAAACCAAATTATCCAAGCTTGCGTTTGATGAGTGTACAATACAAACCAAATTATCCAAGCTTGGGTTTGATTAATGCATGTTTTAGCGTTTAATCAGGCAAATATTCAATAAAGTTTGTCCTGTAGACAAAGTGTATGCCTTAGGCCTACTCGGCGTGGTCGTCATGCCCCCACGGACAAATCCTCGCTATTAATCATATACTATTACGAACTCCTCGTTTGTATGAACTGAACCCTTGGACCCCGAAGGGTTCGTAATAGCGAGGGAGGACTGTATCGTTCATGTCATATGAATCATTTCCTTGCAGGTACTAAAAGAGGGCCAAGCCAAACCTCATAAGCAGGGTCCAAATGGAGAGTTATTCCGGCCAGCCAGTGACTACATGTTGTTCAAAGCTCAAACTCCAGAACCAAACTTTCTGGTATGCTTGTAAAATGATCTTCCCATTAATATTTGCATATTTTGTCTGTTTACCAATGAAAGTGGTGAACTTAGCAGTCAGTGAACACCCACAATAAGCTCACTTCAGATTCAGTAATCATGAAGTTGTAGTAGTTCAGATCCACCTGTCTTGTTGACTGTGGTTTACATAAGGGACACACTCTGCGTGAGCTACTGCAAAATCCTGTCCACAGTCAGCTGTACTTCACTGCGGACAGCGAATATAGATCCTGCAGGTGTACTGTGTGTATTTATAGATCGTGGTATGCAGGGCTGGCCTAATACATTAGTTTCGCAGTAGCTCACGTGGAGTGTCCCTTACGACGGTTATCATCGTGAGGCTTGATGGTAATCTCATATAAATGAGGAGGGGGCCATATAGCACCACACGGCGTCACTGCGAGCGTTGTGACCAAAATTTCTTCTTTCTAACATTATTTCAATTTATTTCTGGCATGAAATAACCCGTTTGTTTTGATCGCCCGACAGTAAAACTTACACCGTCATGTAGTAACAGGCCTTTATATTCCCCCAAATTAACAACGTTTAACGTCGGAGCCCAAATTAAGGGCACCCAAATTTGAGTCTTGTTTTACATTTAAATGGGAATCTCAGATGCCTGGAAATGGTGTCTTTTATCCTCTATTTTCCAAAAATTTTCCAGCGAGGGAGGAAACCCCCACCTCGCGCTTCCCCTGATCGCGCCTTCGGCACTCTGATGGGGCCTTTGGCCCAATACCACCGAAAACAGAAATCGCCCAAATTAAGGAATATAAAGGCCTGTAGTAGATGAAAAGTTCTCTAATTTCGCTGCTTTTCTCCTTCAAACGAAGAAATAGGATAGCGATAAAAGCAAATATGTTATGTCTCTTTTTTCATTTCTGTAGAAAAATGCACAGGTCATTTTTTCCTGACGCAACGTAAACACCTAAATGACGTCACTACGGTCATGTCGTCACAGTGCCGACCTGTCGGGATATAAAGATGTACGCCCTCCTCATTGCGAAGATGCCATATATTCATTAGCTCACTGGGGTGAGCTATTACGATGGTGCAGCGTCCGTCGTCCGTCGTCGTCCGTCGTCGTCGTCGTCGTCCGTGTTTGCAGATGGGGGCACCCAGATTGCTCATAACTGATATGTACCTCCCTCTGTCATTAGACTATTATGTCCAACCCAGTGAGCACATGGTCCATGGACCATTTCATTGTATTTGAATTTGTGGCTGGCATTAAATAAGGCCAAAAAAAAGCTCTGTTCCTGGTTACCGCGGGCGTCAACTCTAACCCCTGCACCTCAAGAGATTTTTATTCTTCATTTTGAACGAAATTTGTGATTTCTTAGACCCCCGTGCCATCTGGTGTGAACAAAATAAGTTACAACAAGCGAGTCGCTGAAAATCAGCTGTAGAATTGTTTTATCATGTCTATCTACTTCCATGATGGTGACCGATAGACAATAGCCGTGTCAACTTAAACGTTTAATTGCCTCCAACAGAGAAATACAATACAGTTTATGAAATAAAAAACTCTTGTAAAAAAAATTAAAAAACGCATCACCGCTCTTCTGATCCTGAAACCAGAAACAGAACATTTATTTTTTTTTCCTAATCCTTCTGGATATTTTTCAGGGTTTTAAGTTGGAGTTTTACTTCGAGCATGATGTGAAGTCAACTGATGAACCAAAGTGCCTCGGATATTCCTATGTGCTTCCAATTAATTTCAACCATACTGCTGATGTAAAAAGTTTGCCTATTAACAGCCCGCGACACGTACCAATTGGCAGTGTAACAGGTATGTTGTCAATTTGTCCTTTGCCTCAATATTTCAGGGAAAGAATTGTAGAATGATTCATTCAGGAGTGCAGATATGAGCCGTAATTTACGTTGGCTTAGGCCGCGCGCACACTGCAAGCGAAGTGGCGAAGCGAAGACAATTTCGCCAAGCGATGTGGCGAAAACCTTTAAATATCTGGAAGCATTGGCGTGTTCAAACTGAGAGCGATCAGCGCTGATCGCTCTCAGTTTGAACACGCCAATGCTTCCAGAGTGTTTAAAGGCTTTCGCCACATCGCTTGGTGAAAATGTCTTCACTTCGCTTCGCCATTTCGCTTGCAGTGTGCATGCAGCCTTAGGCTTTTGGGTCAAATTGCCTCGGCCGTGGTGTAATATACTCCCAGTTATATGGCACCATTTAGCCCTTTCCCTGCCTGATGGGTGCCCCATGTCATTGTGTGGTGAGTGTACATGTATTGCACCCATTGTTCAAACACAATATTCAGACTCAGCATTTTGCATGCTTGTACATACCGTATTCGCGAATATTTTCGCGAATAAAAATTACTGCGAAAATCGCGAACTGGTCAATACCCCCACGAATTCTATTACATGCGAACCATTTTCCAATCGCCGACGATCCCGTAATACATCGTTGTTTGCACTGAATTGCACCACGCACCATTGAAAATGCAGTGTTTTTGAAATCTTACATCGGACCCAAACCGCGAATATTTATCCACACGAAAAGGTACTTACGGTCGTAACGTACCCCAACCGCTAAATATTTTAGCTATGAAAATATTTGCGTATACGGTACCTAAAATATGGCTTATGTGGGGTTGCTGATGATTCTCACCACCATGCCTGAAGCTAAGTGGGCACAGTGCCATTGACACTATTTTATAAGAATAATCCCAGTAGTTTTTGAGATATTGACATTTAAATGTGGATATTCTTGAAACTGACCAAGACTTTACCTCTTCCATTTCAGTTGATTACGTCATCATCAAACCCCTCCAAAATAATCCGTGCGACATGAGAGTATCGTATGCTAAACATTGGAAGGAAAGGAGTCGTCCCCTGAATGTGGGTCACAGAGGCAGTGGGAATTCATACTCAGCCGCCAAGTAAGTGATTTTCTGTTTTCAGTGGTATGTTTCTTTCATGATCAGGTGCACTGTTTTTAGCTCAGCTGACCAAAGGTCAGCGGAGCTAGTCAAATAGGTATTCAGTGGCGTCAGGGTGTCAGTCCTGCAGTCCACCAGTCCAGCACCTAAGACTGCAGTAGCCCCTACCTCTTAGGCCAATGCCTTAGCCTATCAAACTGAGACATCAAATGTCAGCTGAGCGCAAGGCCCATGGGCTTCTTGTTGAGTTTTTCTTAATCTCTTTAGGCCGTATAAAAAAATTCCCCATTTTTCATCAGAACTTTTTCAAAATCAGAATGCGACAGGAGGGTTTTTTAGAGGCTTGATTGATTTTCATGAATATGGTGACTAAAGTTTTGACCTTAATTTTTTTTGAAAATTCTTTAGCAAAAAATGCACAAGTAACTGTGAACACTATTTCAATATTTTCTGTTGAAAATTCCCCACAAAAATGCATTAAGGTGCATTCATACCAGAACCGGATCAAGGTGCATTTTGAGGTACGGTTCCCGCAAGCCAGTTGCTTTTATGAAGCATCGACACAGAAATCGTGCAGGAGAACTGACCGGAATCCAGTTTTGGTGTGAACACGTGATTCTGATCACTATTTTCACCAAGTATCACTTGCCGCTGCCTCTGTGTAGGCTGAGGGTTGAGAATGTGCAGGTGTTGGCTGAGGGTTGAGAATGTGCAGGTTATTTTAGCAGCAGCTGGCAATCAAACGCATTTCATTTCTTGTTGTAGTCAAGCTGTGGTGAGAGAGAATACAATAGCTTCCTTGTCCACAGCTGGTTGTCATGTAAGTTTAAAATTTTTCAACTCTAATCTTCTACATATCTAGGCCCAAGCCAAACAGCCTAGTAAGTAGGCCTACTACAGTAGAAAATGCAGAAGTCGGATTCAAGTGAACAATTTCATCCGACTTTGAAGAAATCCATCTTGTGTAAGTCGGATAAAATCTGAGTTGTGTGAAAGTCGGACAAAAATCCGACTTTTGGCTTGAGGAAGGGCAAAACGGCAGAGATGGAAATGGGTCCAAAGCGCCAGCCTGAATAAAAACAGATGAACTGAAGAGGAGTGAAAAATCGGGACTTCTCGAAGTCATCCAAGATGGGCGAATTTCTGACTTGCTTGTCTCTGACTTAAGCGTTTTCTACTGTATTGCCTACTGGTGATAACAAATATGACATATCATCAATAGTGAGGTTAAGATCCTGAACGCGAACGACAAACATGAACGCGAGTGACGTCAGTAGGCAGCGACGTGACAAACCCACTCGCGTTTGAACGCCGTTTCTTGTACATGTACAGGAATTCCTCTTCCTAAATCTATTGTCCTGAAGGAGGTGTTGAGCTCAGGTGATCCGAATGAATAGCCTAGACAGATCTTCTTATGGAGGTCTTGGCTGTGAACCCCATATTCAAGGAATCAATCCAATAGGCATGATGTAATGTTTGTAGAGGGGTGAGTTCGGGCATACTCAATTATGCCAGCAACACTGTTCCCATTGCATAACTACTAACCGTGGCCAGTAAAGGCTGGCATTGTGTCACTGCTTCTCGCCACCCGATTGCGTTCTCGGAAGAGGTGAACGTAGAAACAGGCGATTTGTCATTTGAACGGGGCATACGAACGAGAATTAAATTGGGTCGCATGGGTTTCGTTTGTGGATAAAACCATGAAATACTTCAGTCCCATTTGCATTACTGGAAACCAGTGTGACCTATATATACGATCCTCCGCTGAAATAGTCCGGACCTGCAGGTGGCAGAGTCAGTAAGATGAAACCGTCTGACCTCAGCGTCGGAGATTGTACCAATAAAAACTACCATTGTTCGCGACACACGAACAATGCATGCCCAATTACCTAAACAATAGATGGCGTTCACGTTCCTGGTTAATTCACTTCTTAACCAGATATACGCGAATTTTTCACGGGAACGACAATGACGTCATTCCCGTTCACGTTTGTCGTTCGCGTTCAAGATCTTAACCTCTCTAATATCACTATCATCCCAACACCCTAGGCTATCATTGAAATGAAGAACCCAGAGAATAGGGAACCCCGATCACACAGCTAGACCACGCGAGAATATACGCGTGGGTTTGAACTGATAGTACACCGACGCCACCTATTATTCATGACGATTCAAGGTGTGATTGGCCGTGCTCGGTGAACCGCATCTCTCGAACAATGAGCCTCTATAGGTGTCACGTCTGCTCTATCAGTCTCACGTGACCAATTGGCGCTCCCCATTGCCACGGTTCTCTTACCTAAAGGAAGGACATGTTTGTTTTGCTGTTTGTATTGTACCGTTATATTTAAAATGGTGACAGACAAAATCTCAGAGTTGATATATCAAAATTACCGTAGCTGTCTTGCTAGGTCCCATTACCGGTAAATGATTTGTACGTCAACAATATGACAGTTTTGTTATGGTGCGTCATATATGAAGTATCGGTTGAAGTGTTGAATTGTGTTTCCAGGGAGCTGATTATGTTGAATTTGATGTTCAGCTCAGCAAGGACTTGTTCCCTGTCATCTACCATGACTTCTCTGCCTGTATAACACTCAGGAAGGTGAGCTCTTTTCTTCTGTTTTGCTGTAATTGTTAACACGTTGCATGCCATGGACGAGAATTTTCGTCAAACCCACTTTCTTTTACCAAACGATAGATGGCATTGTTGCGCTTCTGTGTGACTACCGGTAATAGTTTGGTCGAGTCGCCACGGATTGGGGTGGTACAGATCGTTGAGTACCCCACTATGCATGTTACTGTTAAGGCCTGTCTCCACTTGGCCCGCGAGTCCCCGCGAATCACCGCGAGTATACTCGCGGTGACTCAGCTGGTGATCGGCGGTGATTCGCGGGCCAAGTGGAGACACGGCACCGCGAATGGAAATGCCCGCGAACACCCCGCGAGTGTTCCCGGGCATTCGCGGCTGTTTCCAACATGTTGAAAAAATCGCGAAGCAATCGCGCGCCCGCGAGTTGGTAGGCATACCGCGAATGGCCGCGAATGACCGCGAACAGTGGAGACACCTTCCCGGGGACATCGGCGGTCAGTGGCAGCTGGCGTGGAGACCCGGATGTAGTTGATCAGAATGAGGTCACCGGCCGGGAGCCGATAGGAGGGCAGGGAATAGCCGCAAGTACTCATCAGGTGTAGACACGTTCGCGGGTATTCGCGGTGACACCGCGAACACAGGTTATTCGCGATGGGTCACCGCGAATAACCTGTGTTCGCGGTCCGGGGTCCATCGGCGATGCATTCTCGGGTAGTGTAGACTAGGATTTAGAGTGCGCAGAAAGGTGCATTTTTCGACACTTTTTGCTTAATTTCTGCAAAAAAACTGTAAAATTCATGTTCTTCTCAAATTTTTTTCACCTACCTACCTTTTACTGAACATAGAACAAATGGTATCAATGGAAAGCTTGTCTTCTCTCCTTTCATTTGATACATCGCAAAGGGTGATTCCCCTGTTGTAAATCTACCATGTAAAGCAGTATGGTGAAGGAAGGTGAAATTCCCAGAGATCATTGGCACACTGGGGGTAAACTCGAAAATGCCATTGGCATACAAAGGTGTTAATCATTTGAACTCTTGACACATTCCCACCTTTGACCAAAATCATCCGACATTCCCTGTTTTGGTTGTTCCACGATTTCGACAATCTCATTTAAAGCACCACGGTATTGCCACTTTCTGTCGACAGCCGGCGCCACTGTACCCGTTCTCCAATACTGTAGTTAAGCCTTTCGCCCCAGTGTTGGAGAATGTATGATTACACTACAATGCACGTAGTAGCATGCGTAGTTTACCAAGTCGACAATAGAGGTCTCCCTTAACGCGGGTACGTGTAACGCAAGATTGGGAAGCAATACTGTGGTCCTTTAAAGTCGGTCAGAAAGTAGGAGGCCATGTTTGTTATGTATCTGTGATAGCCACATTAGGGACGCTGAGATGACTTATTACGTACACTGATACAACTCTGTACATGAGGACAAATTTTGTGTACATTTCGATCCGTATACTTATAAGGGTCCATGATAAGTCACTGATCTCAACCTCCCTATAATTATCCTTTTGGCAGTTAGGCATTGGGGAATTTCACCTCACTCGCTCAATAAACAGTTGTTACGGGCTGCTGCTCAATAGATTGGTTCCGAGTCTGCCACTAGTCCTGTGTCAGTTTGGATAATATAATATCTTGATAATGAGGAATTTCTAATCCTTTATTTTCAGAAAACCAAAGGAGAATTGGAAATGTTCGAGATTCCTGTGAAGGACTTGAACCTACAGCAGCTGCAATCACTCAAGGTGATTATTCAGTTAAACACATAGCTACTTGTACCTCTCAGAGGAGCTCCCTCTTTATTGTGATGACTAGCCTGTCTGTCACTGAATGGTCAAGTGCAAATAGATCGTACACATCAGTTACCATTACGTTTACATCCCTTAGACTTAGAGTAGAACCATAAAAGTTAGATTTTTAGTCTTTTTTCCTCATGAACTTTTACTGTATGCCCCCTGTACACATTGGTGTCAACTCCCCTTGTGGTGTACGTACATGGACGGCCCCTTTGTGAACCGAAGTCAGGGTCTCAAAATTCGCCAAAAATTAGAAAAATGGCAAGTTTTGTACTTGTGGTTGTTTGAGTGATTGCGTTGACACTTTGTAGGCATGTTCTCCCAGGTTCTAATGACTTCCACTCGAAAATTAGGTGAAGTCTTATTTACTGCTAGACTTATACAAGCTCTACATTTATGTTGGACTTGATTTCTGGAGAGAAAATGTCTCATAATTCGTTTCCATTACAGACTGATCATCATACTCTCTTACACGATAAAACTAAAGGTAGGTCTCATTCTCAACATGGAAATGTTAATGTTAGCCTACAGTTCATTCCACTTCCCAGTGGTGCGAGGTTTATCAACAATACGGTAGCTCCGCAACGGCTGGGTCAAATTTGACGAAACATACGTCAATCGACTTGTCTTTCTTGTCGGTATCTATCTGCTATCTCCATTTTATGCGTAAGGCCGGCATAACGGATCCCTTTCTCAAAACCCATTTCATTTCAGTGCAGTTTACACGTGCGCGATGCATTGCGTCATTTCAAAATGGCCGCCATTTCAGCCGTCAACACAAACTGTGATTTGTGAAGGAACTTTTTTCTCTCACGTTTTGCGGGAAAATGACAGTGATGTTGGCTGTAGCGCCAAAAAAGACAAATCGAATGATGTATGGTATGTCAAATTCGGCCCAGCCGTTGCAGAGCTATTGTTGGTAAACCTCGCGCCACACGGAACTGGAATGGAGAGTAGTTGCCCATATATTTGATGACGTTACTCTTGTTCAGACTTTTACTGATAAACACCTCAACAAAAGTAACTTCTGCCTGATCTATTTAAGACCACCACACACTCACAGTGTGGTGGTTTTCCTTGGTTTTACTGGAATACTCTGAATCTCTCTCTCTCTCTGGATCTCTCTCCATCCAGTCTGGTGGTTTCAGATGAATAACTCAAGAACTTGAATTAAGCCATGTATCACCACAAAACTTGGAGGGTTTTTCTAGATATGTGCAAAAGACATGTCAAGTTCATTTCCTGGCTTCATCCAAAAACGATAAAGTATGAATTTCGATGAATTTTGTTGTTAAAACAGCACAAGCCAGAGGGATTCCCTGTGTGACCGATTTAGAAGCAGTCGGATCTAAAAACAATCCTGCGGCATTTCATGCACGTGGAGAGAACGGAGCATGCACATTGGGCCTATGCTGGTTCCTACATCTGCCACTCCGCTCCTGCGGTGCTACTGTCCGTTCCACAACAAAACGGCTTCGTCGCGCTTGCTCTGCTGTGGAAATCATCAGAATAAAGCATAACGAGCGGGTAAACTTCTTTGGTGTCAATGTGAACCATAGGAAGTGATGTTTATTTTTATATTTTCCGTTAGATTTGTGGTTGAATTGAGGTTGAATCATGTGTAACAATCGTTATGGCCCTGCTCTTTTCCCCACTGAGCCAAAGAACAAAGTGATCTTATCCTGCAGTTATCACACTCTCGTGGATACTTTAGAAAATATGATATGACCAATGATTTAGGGGGAACTTACTTTTGTTGCGATATTTTTAGCTCACTGGGTGAGCTATTATGGTGCAGCGTCCGTCGTCCGTCGTCGTCCGTCGTCGTGTTCCGTTAGCAGGGCACGTTTCGTAACCGCTGGAGCTATTGATCTGAAACGTGGTACATATAGAGGCCTTGCAAATGACGTCACAAGCCGCCATGCTGGGGGGCACATACTGCAGAGGCGCAGCGAAATGTCCCACTGACGTTACGTCAAACACTGGCGTCGCGCACTTCACGCAGGCCACGTCACGGTCAGCTCACACCTCTGCCACTTGCCCCTCAGCATGGCCGCCAGGATGACGTCATTGCAAGGCCTCTATATACCCCTAGGTCAGATGACCCACGGCACCAAGTTTCGGTCCCATTCAACTCTCAGTTTGGCCACCAGGTGGCGGAAACCAAAAACACAAAAAGTGCAATAACTCCTGAACTAATGACTAGATCATCTCCAAATTTTTATCATAGGTGTAGCTAATAAGGATACGTAACATATATAACGGGTTTTTGATTTGACCTACTTTTCAAGGTCACAGAGGTCAAAGTTCGACAAAAGT
>NMRB01001333.1:0-14451 GCA_002633025.1 Notospermus geniculatus
CATCAGATTTCATTACACCGGTTTATATCATTTGAGACATATTTTGAGCATTTTGGTTCCCGAAGCTACCGCTAGAGCGTGCTGTCAGTTGGTAGCTTCGGTGGCTGTCTTCTCCTGGCGTGGTGCCTCCTCTTTCTGTGTCTGATCAAAGGGATCAAATATTCGGGCTGTCTTCTCCTTCGGTAACGGGCGGCCATTTCGCCCCCAGAAAACTGGGGGTGTGACGTCATAAGGAATTCCCATTGCGAGTGACATTGGATCACATTGGCCACTCAGCTCAGCAAGGGGTTCCCCGGGCTCATTCTAAAAATTATTTACAAAATGGCCGCCCGTTGCTCCGAGTTCCTCTCAATCGCTGAATATGTCGACCTGCGCGTGGTGATTTTTTGATCTGCGACGGATCCGTCGAGTTGCTTCAAGACGCAATGTCGACCTGTAAGCCCCTTCAGACGTTAATACTCTAAATTCCCACTTACCTGTCCCATTCCTGATCTAGGAAAAATGACTAAATCCAAAGTTGAAGATAATGGGGTGGGGGTATGGTCAGAAACAGTAATGTCCTGTCCACTTACTTGTCCCACTCCCGATCCTGGCAAAGAATGACAGCGTGCGATATCTTCAACTTAGGATTTGGTCATTTTTTCCGAGTTCAGCAATGGGGCAGGTAAGTGGGAATTTAGAGTATTTCAAGCAGCTGATTTCAAGAAACCCATTTCAGTGGTGAGTTCATTTTGACCTCATGTCCCAGGTCACCACCGTTCGATGCCAGGCGAACAAAGGGCTAAACCCCTTTTTGACAAGTTTTCTAAGTGGTAATTGGAGAATGTCAATGAATTACGGCTATTTCATCATCTTGGGGGGTTGTACCCTAAACTAGTCACTGCAGAGACGGAGGAATTGAATTCTTGTCTGGTATTTCTAGAAAATGTCCTAATTGTGGCATAGATTTCATCTTGACCTCGTCGCGCGAGGTCAAGTAGACCGTGTGAAAGGAAGGGACCCACCTGGTGTGACCGCCGCGGAGGTCATTTAGAGAGATGACGCAGGTATGAAGAAAAAATTATTATGGTGTAATTTGTTACGAAATATATACAGTGTATGCATATTATTATATTTTCATCTCCTTTCTAATACACGTACACTCTTGTTAAAAAGTTGGACAGCGATGATTTTACACAAGGGAGGTTTAGAAATCAAACGCATATAGACCGAGAAAGTTATGGTGCATCCTGAATTTTTAAATTTCCACTTCGTACCTACGAAGTGGAAACGAAAGATAAATTTCAAACTTTAATATACACCGTAACTCTATCGGTCTAACATCGTACGCTAAAAGACGTTCTTGCAGCAGGCGATATTTGTGGTACCAAATACATACGTCATGGAAGTGAAGTCCAATTTCGTATTTCGTACTTCGTCAGATTTGCGAAACCTCCCTAAAGCCTAGGTCACATATCCACTCCGGGGCCCGTACGGCGAGTAAAAACAGACATTTTGGCCAATTTCTACGGTGCCCAGTTTGATCTAGTTTAATTTCCGCTTATCCATTGAGGCGATTTCGGCATAATTCAGCTTAGATCCGTGTTTCAGTCTCTAAAATCCACAGCAAGCCGCTGGGTGGGGAAAATCGTACGGCGCCCGGTGCATTTGTGACCTAGGCTTAATTCCGACAAGTTGTCGGAACCAACATTGGGCGGATCGTCCCAACAAGTCAAATTCCTCCGACCGATCCTCCGACCGGAAACCATACCTTTCACAATTTGGATTCATTTGCTATTTCATTGGGCTCGGCTTTTATTACCTTTTTCATCAATGTGTCAAGGTAAGCAAACCGTGAATGTCTTCTTGTCAANTAAGTCGACTGACCCAACACTGTCGACTCGTCATTCAGTCGATTTTAAAAAACACACCTACCGCCTCGAGTTTTGCCGCAAATGTGCGCTTGGCTTAACGGACACGATTTCGGAACTTACATGTATGTGTGCTGCCAGCTAAGCCAGCAGCCACACCAGGCGATATCGCAAGTGACCTGATCGCCACCGATCTTCTCGCCAGCAACCGCAGACGAGGCGATATCGCACTTAGTTTTGTTTGATATTGGGCGATCATTTGCTGCCGAGAAGATTCCACGCATCGCTGTCCAGCGCACACCTGGCGTCAGCAGCCGATTTTGCTTACTGGCGATCGCTTAAGCCTAGGTCACATATCCACTCCGGGGCCCGTACGGCGAGTAAAAACAGACATTTTGGCCAATTTCTACGGTGCCCAGTTTGATCTAGTTTAATTTCCGCTTATCCATTGAGGCGATTTCGGCATAATTCAGCTTAGATCTGAGTTTCAGTCTCAAAAATCCACAGCAAGCCGCTGGGTGGGGAAAATCGTACGGCGCCCGGTGCATTTGTGACCTAGGCTTTAAGCTAGGAATCCACCATTGATTTTCAAGCTGATTTTGCGTTGCGACTTGCTTTGCAACTGGGTTGCGTTGCAATTGGGCATTCGATCGCCGTAGTGGACGCGATTTCCACCAATGGCGAAGATGTGGTCAATTTCAGTCGGCAATCGGTCGGCGACCGGTAGGCCTATCAGTTCCTTGCGATCGTATTCGATCGCAGGTAGCCAGTTGCAAAGCAAGTCGCAGCGCAGAAAATCAGCAGTTGATTCCCAGCTTTACGATATCGCCTGGTGTGCTGCTGATCAAAATAGACAAACGACCTCCCATGAACTCGCCCCATAACCCCCAAAATATATCGCCGATTTCGAAGTCGAAAAACTGTGTCACTGGTGAAAATATAGTTCAAATGGCCTCTCGAAGTTGGGTTTATTTCCGGATCACTCGTGACACGGGTACTCCACTTTTTTGGTAAAATTAGGTCACGTCAAGTGTAAATTCTTTCCCGAGATCTGCAGGGAGCTTATTAATGGTGTATTAGATTTTATATTGCACAAAGGAGACAATTGATGGCGAGTGAATTGAGCAAATTTCGGGTTAGGTAAACTGAAGAAATTTCGGTTAGGACAGACAAATTTGTTTTGTGGTTCTTGTCCGAGTAAGTGACACGTGGCAATTGAAATCACGCCGTTTTGACATCTCCAAAAGATGGCCATTGTTAAAGGTAGACTCCATATGTGGTGTGACGAGACTGCAGTTGCGTCTCATCTGAGATGATCGGCATCAGCTAATCACCGATCAAAAATATCATGGGCCGTATTTTAGAACGTTCCTTACCATTAAGGTCCGCCTTAAATCTTTTGTTCTCGATGGTTTTACAATAGACTTAAAGGTTACCTGAAACGCATTTCATGATTTTTTTCTCTGAAAAGTAGTTTGAGTAAAAAGAGGTTCAGTGAAAGTTGCATGAAGATTGCATCATTAATAACAGTGTTATACCAAATTTAAGATGTGTTTCTGCATGACAACCAAACAACTTGGTATCCATGGCTGTCCAGGCAGTGGGTTCGTGAGGTCAATTCCTGCAGTACGACTGACTGAACAAGAAAAATACATCGAAACTACACCTACTACACCTAACTGCCCGAGTTAAATTAGTTATTTTAATGTTTTTTATACATGTATGTTAAAAAAACCCAATGACATCAAATGTGCTGTTCTCCGCTGCCTGACATGGTTGTTAGGGTGTGTAGTCATCCTTTTTAAATTCCCATAACTTGGAAATGGATGACCCGATTTTCATGCGGTTTTCAGTTTCCTGATGCCTGATTAATGCTCTACAGTATTATGCAGATAACCAGAGGTTGATAAAACCGTTTCAGGTAACCTTTAAGGTCGACCTTAATGTTAAGGAACGTTCTAAAATACGACCCCACGAATCGCAAGAGCTGAACATGTTCAACTGCTACTCCTCACTTGACACTAGATGGCGATATCTTCTATATCACCACTAGCGCAGGTGCTAGGTTTCCATCTTGAAAGTAGTGCAGATTACTACATTTTGGTAAAGGTTTTTAACCATCGTGAACAGGCCAGCCGTGTCACCGCCAACCCAGTGGCATCTACGCTTAGATGATAGAAGATGTTGAAAAGTGGTGCTGTTTGGTTCAAGGCGAATATTTTCAAACTAAAAGGACTTCGTGTCGATAACAAGTGGTATTAGAAATGACCTGAGTACTAATTAGAAAGAATTGTGTGATTAGGCCGACCGAACTATTTCTACATGCGCGCCGGCAAAATCCAAAATGGCGGCCTTCCACCGGCGCTAGTGGTGAAATGAGGCACGATATTTCGCCGCTAGTGTCAAGTGTGCTGCTACTCCTTGACGAATCATAAATCCAAGAGTTTCCCTGCGCGCAGATGCCGCCTGTTCCACGATGAACGCACACATTTTCACTTTTGCGACCTGACCATAACTTCTTCACCTGATGCCGACTGTTCCGGGGTGTGTTTCAAATTGGTCACCCAAGAAAATGGGCCAAAATTTAACTTTGAACTGATCACAGAGATTTGTGCCATTGATTTTCCAAAAATCAAAAATGTAGTATTTGATAATATAGACCTTTAGTTTCTCCATCTGGGATGTACAGTGCACACTCATTTGAAGGAGGAGGGTATCAAAAAATACTGAGCTTACCAGCAAAATCTATCGTTCCGTCCGACACCAAAACTACTTTCTGCTGTCAGACTTTAAAGGGTTAATAGATCAATTAGTTTGCAGTGCCATGCAATGTAATTTAGAGCTCCATGGCACCTAGATCTTACATAAATATTGCAGAGTTTCAAGAAACAGCCTTTCACCAGTAGACAAAAGAATGGTGAAACTTTTCTGGTGTCGGTCGGAACACTTTTTGAAACACACCCACCGTCGTGGCGCCGGCAATCGTCGGTGCAACCTGACAGACTCACAGATGAATGAATGGAAATTTAAATCAAATTGAGTATCCAGCAATCAAACAAATTTCTAAATAAACCGGCACATTAACTTCATTAATTCAATTTATTTTGATTTCCCAATCGGCGAAGTACGAACTAACTGAATCAAAATGACGTCACGGCTGGATGTGAACCGTGCAGTCTGATTGGTCGGGACGTAAACAGGTCAACTTAGGTTTCGGCCAATGAATTTCTCGAGAGTTTATAGCCTACCTAACATTAGGGAGGTCTAGAAATCAAACGATAAACGTAAACGTTAACGACAACGGTATTTTTTGTACCGAAAATGCAATATAAAATCTGGTGTACAATGTAGTATGAAAAATAACGTTGTCGTAAAGTTTACGTTTATCGTTTGATTTCTAAACCTCCCTACTATGGGAAGAAAAGGAAACAAGGTGGTATCGGTCGACATACGATACAAGAGAGGTTTAGAAATCAAACGATAAACATAAACGTTAACGACAACATTCTTTTTGTACCGAAAATGCAACATAAAATCTGGTTAATGTGTAGTATGAAAAATAACGTTGTCATAAAGTTTACGTTGATCGTTTGATTTCTAAATCTCCGTGCAGTAGGAAAAAGCTAGACGGTTATGTAAACCAAACATGCATTTTTTGTCGCCTGACAAGAGAATTGAGGTGAAAATGCGACGAATTACTTGACCCCATCGGGTCATCCACATTGTGTGTGCACAGCGTGTAAGAAACCCGAGTATAGTCCCTATTATAACAATTGCCCTTGATTCAGACAAAATCGGATACTTTTGCACTCGAATTGGTGCAAACGGTAATGGAAAATTACGATAGTTTGACTGGGAATTCACCGAATTTCTATCTTGCGGTTCAGCAGTCGGTGTGTCTTCGTGATATCTGAGATTGCGGGGTGATGCCAAAGCAGGGACAGAGGAGGGCCCGGTTGCACCAAAAGATCGGAGGTGCTGTCTTAAAGTTAAAGCCCTTATTGCTCCATTTTTTGCACCTTTTAGGCCTATAATCATTTGGCACACAATTACAGTGAAAAAAAGCTTTTTATTTCGTGAAAAAATTCCAACCGGTAAGAAAGTCAAGGTTGATTTTGTGAATGACCCAGCTAAAATCAGAATGGTGTAAGAGGCTGCCTCATAACATATCATTTCCCTGATTACAGCAACCTAGTAGTCAAATTAAGCAAAGTATGTGATGGGAAATTCAACAAAATGCAATTATCATGCCGAAACCATGCATCCAGCGTCACTCTGGGTGGGTCAAATTGAAGTCGTTCACAGTACAGTTTTAGCCCAATGATTTTGACTGACAAAATCCTTGATATCTCGCTTACTACTAAACATAATTTCATGAAACAAACAGCAAAATATACTTGTGTCTGAATGCTGTACAAAGCTAAAAAAGAGTGAGAATTTATTTTGGTGGTGCACATAGGACTTTAAGAACAAAAATTGTGTTGCACCATCGATGTCTCAGGACATCGTCCTAACTTTCCTGCCTATACAGTTACGACATGTCTTAGGGGTTGTCCCAAATTCCATATCTTACGATAAGAACTTGAGTTTGGTGCAACCGGGCCTGAACGGTTCTCATGAAATTAAAACAAAATGAAACAGGTTGCCAAAATTCCAACTTTTTTCGAAATTCGAATATTTTTTCAAATGGCGACGCATATTCTAGTTTTGGATTGAAGTACTTCCGCGTCCTTGTGGGGCTGAAAAAATCGTGAACTACATGTGTACTTAGAGTTGAAGTGTTGCACCATACAGGAAATAATTGAAAGACTGTTCAAACAGTTGAATCCACTCGGCCCATTTTGCGACTCAAAATTAAATCTATTGCCTCGGACTTCTCCGTTTTTTCCAACAGGTGCCCTGAAGACACGTTTCAAAGAATCAAACTTAGTAGAAGCAAAAATTCATAAACTCGCTTATGAATATTTGACACGTCATGTAATTCGGTGTAAACGTTTTTCAGGCTCAATCTCATGATATATCGGGTGTCAACTGGTGACACTTTTGACTTGTAATATCTCAATTATTTGACTGCCAAAATCTCTGAAAATTCTTAGGAAGCAAGATTAATAGGATACTGCGAGTAAGTCCTGACAGTAAGTATATATAATGAGAATTTCGGCCTAAAGCCACTCTCACGTGTGCGACAGTTGGCCTGTGTTTATTTGCGATAGACAAATTAACGCAAACTATCGCAGACCTTGCGATAATATTGCAGGCAATTGCGTATAATCGTGAAATTTTGGAAATGTTCAAAAAATTTAACCTTGTCGCAACTTATCGCAAAGCAACTGCAGATTGTCGCAAAATATCGCACAATGTCGCAAAAAATCGTTTATAACCCCAAATCATCGGTGTCAACTGAAGAGGGTGCAGACAGAAAACCCGTATTGTCGCAAGATTGTCGCAGCTGTACTACATGAGCGTACTACGCTGCGCGATGCTTTAAATCTTTTGTCATTTTCCGCCGCTCTGCTTCCAAACAATGGGCGAAGCGTCGTAACGCAGCGTAAAACGCTCATGTGGAAACGGGCCTTTAGGCTTCCTTTACATCGAAGTATACGGTATACGAAAACCCCGGTGTACAATGGCTTCACGGTGGTGAATCCTCGGAATGCCTTTGTTAACCGGCGTTTTCGTATACCGAATACTTCTATGTAAGGGAAGCCTTAAGGCCGTCTCACACGAGCGTTTTATCCGGCGTTTAGGCCGTGAAACGCCGAAATGAGCCCATGGTAAGCGCAGGGTTGACGCACTGCATGCACCAACTCTGCGTTTGTAAACGCAGACCTCTGGGTGAACGCAGCTTGAGACGGGGTTGCGTTCCCTTGCGATCGCCTTATATGGTAATCGGAAGTCCTTATAAGGTAACCGCAAGGGAACGCAACCGCGTCTCAAGCCAAAATCGCGACAGTGGATCACCCGCTTTAAGTTACTATTTTTCAAATAAAATCATCACATTGTAAAGATTACTACTATTGAGATGTTGATATTACATGTACAAGTTGTCATTCACTAAAATCCTAGGCTCGTATTGCAAACTCAAGGAATGGGTTGCCTAAATATCTTTCCAACTGGTTAAGTTCTCAGATTTTTTACGGTTGCCTGAGAAATGATACCACAAATATCGCCTGCTGCAAGAGTGTATTTTAGCGTATGACGTTAGACCGATAGAGTTACGGTGTATACATGTATTTAACTTCGAAATTTATCTTTCGTTTCCACTTCGTAGGTACGGAGTGCTGGAAATTGAAAAATTCAAGGTGCACCATAACTCTCTCGGTCTTACAAATGCTAAAAGACGCACTGGCAGCAGGGATATTTGTGGGACGAACCATCTCCAGAAATACATTAGGTCCTGGAAATGAAGCTGAATTTCGTATTTCGTACTTCCTATTTCGTCAGATTTGCGAAACCTCACTTTTAACATTTTTTGCAATGAAATGCAACTGGAAACACAAAAGGCAAAAACCTTTCTCCGTGCGTGGAATGGAGCCCAGTTCACCGACAAGTCAGAAAATGAGTTTGGACAGGGTCACAACCTCATAATCGGTATTAACAATAGCAAACGGTCAATTTAGGTGAATTATCAATTATTAAGTATATTTGATACTTATGATAAGTGCCCCTGGGGCTCGTACGATGAATTTCTAGGAAAGCATTGTGAATTTGGGTCTGACCTATTTCGTAGACTGCACCTTTACCGAAAGTGGACTTATAGTTCGTTTGGGAGTATTTTTAGACCCAAGTACCCAAGATTATTGCAACATACGGAAGCGAAGGGGAATTCAAAAGTGAAACTGGTGAGTCACGTCTATATTTGCCAAAAATGATGATGCAATTTTGTGAAATTTTGTAAAATTTGCTGTCGCAGGCGAAATGGGGGACGAAATTCAAAGAAAAGTTGGCTGAAGTTGAATAAAGCCACAACGCATTCAGTAGAATCTGTTTCAAAAGAGACAAAAGGGTTTGTGATGATGTAAGGGACCAAAAAGGGTTTATTTTACTACCGGATGCAACGTCCTGTGCTGCCATGAGTTCGTGATTTCAATAGGAGCAGTCAGCCGCGCATATTGCTAACAGATGGCAGCACAGTCTTAGCGGACCAAATGTACAGGAAATCTATTATGATCGGTGCTCGATCGATAATGACTGGGTCCGCTAGATGCATTGAATTGGGCCCTAGTGACACCTAGTGGTCAACTCGCTGACAGCTCCTATTCTGATGCAACAAATATTTTATAATTAACACGTTCACTTCCAAGGCATGCTGGGAAATATTTAAAAAAGATTGAAACGTACCAAATCCTAAAGTTTTTTTGGGAAGGCTGCACTGAGTCCCTTACAATCAAAATAGGATCCCCCCCCAAAAAAAACACCGCACGAGCATTCTTCCACCACCCTCAGTCCCCACCCCCCGGTATGAATGGACACAGAATCTTTCTGGGAGAAAAAATAACACTAAAGTAGGACACCTCGATTTGATCCAGTAGTTTCAGCTCCAAAGCCATTTTCGTGAAGCGAAGTCAGAGGTACTTGACCGACTTCACCATCCTGAGAAAATCGGGGGTTCTCAGCGCTGGCTTCCTTCGCTAAGAACCCCTGATTTTCTCAGGATAAATTTTTTTGGCAAATCAATTAACCAAGGGCCTCAATTTTGCTTTACAAAATACATGTAGAGTCTGGAGCTCGAACCACTGGACCGAATTTGGATATCTTGGTGTCTTCTTTCTTCTAGAAAGATTCTCCATCCATTGCTCTCAGTAATATTTTGGCTCTGGAGAGTGGAAGTATGCTGTGCGTTTTTTGGGGCACCCTGTGTCTCATTGTACTTGAAGACCAACGGAGGATTTTCACCGAAAAAAACACGGACGCTGATCATAACGGATTTCTTAGAAGACCGTTTACGAAATCAATTATGTGAATTAAATGAACGCACAGGACGAGCGCACTATATTTAGTTATAGAAATTGGAAACTGTTCAATAAGTAAAATGATGTACTTTTTTTCACACCAGTATTTTTAGCTCCAAATTAATTTCACCGTATACCAGCTATTACCTGATAAAACAGGTAAAAAACTGTAAATTGCCAAGGCGGTTAGTGGTTTTGGCCGGTGTCCGACTAGCGGTGTTAAATCTGCGTGTGTTTCTGCGTGTCCGTAGGCTGGTGTGAGTCTGGGGAGGTGCACATTTGGGCGGTTATTTCCGCAGAATTAAACGTGCTTGTGCGAGTGAAGCAGACGAAGACGTGAGTGTAGCGTGCGTGAAACAAAAGTAGACGTGTTTGGTGTGTGTGTATAGCAAACTTTAGAATTGTGAAAATAATATTAATGATCATGAAAAAATCATGTCAACGTGAACAACATCATATGCGCTAATCAGACGTTGGATGGCGCTGCAACCGATTGCAGCGCCACCCAACGTCTTATTAGCACATAAGAAATTTTTCACGTTGACACTATGATTTTTTCAAGCACGTCTACTTTCTGCGGATATAACATACATACGATGGGTGGTTATTTCCGCAGAATTAGACGTGCATGTTGTGAGAGTGAAGCAGACGTGCGTGTGTAGCATGTGTTTGGTGGTAGGGAAAAACTACTTTTGTTTCACGCACGCTACACTCACGTCTTCGTCTGCTTCACTCGCACGACAAGCACGTTTAATTCTGCGGAAATAACCGCCCATATGCACATTTCTGTGAAAGCGGTCTGCAGCTAGCGTAGGCATGAAGTTTCACAGTATGCTGAAGAGTAACAAAGGTGTGCTCCGGAGGGGATGGACCCTCCCCAGAAAATTTTGGAATCTAGATGCTCTGAGACGTGATTTCAGTGCTATTCTTAGCCAAAATTTACACGATTACAAGGTTGATTTTTTTCTGCTTGCCCAGAGCGGAACTCTCTCACTGCTGTGGGGAGGTGCACCCTCCCAGCCTACACCCCTGAGGGTGTATCCCTTTATTGTTTTGGAAACACACGCATATAGATCGACACGTTTCTATGTGTGTCCCCTAGTGTCAAGTCGCAGCTTACTCCGTCAGACAATAGAAAGGGAACACTCGCAGATGGGGACACTGAAAAACCTTACACCGGGACCGAATTCCCTGTGGCGTGAGACTTTGGGCAAGTCTCTTTGCCTTACTGACCTCTCTCCAACTAGGTTTATTATACCCCTAGCTGAAAAATGCCCTTAAAAATGGCCCTGAAAACCCATAAGGGAGTAAGAAATAAAAGTGGAAAATAAGAAGTTGGAAATGTTGGAATTTTGCACGAATTTTTCAATTTCTCAAACTGGGAGAAAATGTTTCCCATTTTTGAGAAATACCGCTCGAAAATTCAGACAAAATGCCATGTCATTCTCAAAATGGGAAAAATTTTCTCCCAATTTGATAAATTGAAAACTTCGCGCAAAATTCCAATTTCCCACTTCTTATTTTACACTTTTATTTCTTACTCATTTCCATTAGATTTTCGAAATCGACCCCCTCTGGAAATCCCGGTGTAACGTTTTTCAGTGAGGCCCGTGTGCCAGTGTGACATTACAATAGACTGACGGAATAAGCGGCGACTTGACAATGAGCGACACACAGAGAAACAGCGAGTCCGTATCCCAGTGTGTTCCAAACAATGGGGATCACACAGAAAAATAGCCACACTGAAAAACGTTACACCTGCTATGCCGATGGAGTTGCGTGGGGTCGTATTTTCCACGTAGGCCTACTCTCCGTGTTCTTTGCCGACATGCCCTTCCGAAGAGGACATCGATACGCCTGCGGTTTCCACCCGCCGGCAGAAAAATTGCCGCCTCGGAGAAGAAAGTCATCGCGTTTCCCGATTCGTAGGAAACCACCCTGGGTGGTGAATCCGACACGGTTATCACGGAAAGATCGCAGTAACATCAAGTTAACCACATCCGCCAAAGTGCTGGATTCGATACTTGAGAAATTTTTAAATTACATTTACATGTCAGTGTGTTACCATGCCAGAAATGTTTGGCTGATGCTATTGGTTACAAGATATACGTCGGTTGCGGTTCACGTGTTTCTGGCGAAGCCTGCCGGAAACGAATGGAGTCCGGTGGTACATCTGCCGCTAGTGTCCGTTTGTCACTGTTTCCCCTTAGTGAAGTTTCGCAAATCTGACGAAACAAAGTACGAAATACGAAATTGGGCTTCATTTCCATGACGTAATGTATTTCATAAAGGAATCCTTTATGATTTCAGGAGATGGTTGGTACCAAAAATACCGTCTGCTGCAAGAGCATCTTTTAGCGTATGGCGTTAGACCGATAGAGTTACGGTGTATACATGTATTAAACTTTGAAATATATCGTTTCCGCTTCGTATCTACGAAGTGGAAATTTAAAAATCCAAGAAAATTCAAGATGCACCATATCTTCCTCGGTCTTACATGATATGCTAAAAAACGCACTGGCAGCAGGGACATTTGTGGTAGCAACCATCTCCAGAAATACATTAGATCATGGAAATGAAGTTGAATTTCATATTTCATACTTCGTGTTTCGTCAGATTTGCGACACTTCACTATTATTTTAGCGAAAGGCTGTAGCTACATGTAGCTTTATTTCAATCTCACCAAGGAAGACATCGCAAACACGGCAGTTCACCTTCGCTGACCATACGAAAACGAAATTCGAGGGTTGGTTCTAAACCTGGCACTGGCACGCTGGCACTGGCACTGGCTCTGGCATCATATTATGGTCAGAAATCATGGAAAAAGGTATATTTACCTAACAGCTATTATTTGGGAGAAAATAGGGCCAACCAGTTTAACATGGATCAATTATGTTGAAAAATCTAAAAAACTAGAAAAAAATTATTTTTAACATAATTGATCCATGTTAAACTATCGTCCAAAATAATAACTGTTACGTAAATATACAATTTTTTCATGATTGCTGGCCATGATATGATACCAGTGCCAGTGCCAGGTTTAGAACCAACCCGAAATTCGAAGTGCCTGTGGGTAAAACGTCTGGAAAGTCCATGCTCGGGGATGGATTTAAAAAAAAACCAGGTGTAGACACAGATACTTCCTGAATGGTTTGCAATGCACTGGCGGGGGAATCCAGACAGATTTAATTTGGAGATGGCATTGTTCTCCTGGCATGAGTGGTATGATATCAAAAAGATTGTCTTTTTTCCTGCACTTGACAACCACGGTAGATTTCTTCGCGTGTGGGCTGTGAGAAATTAAAAGAACTCGAGAGAAACTTCTGGTGATTCTTTGATAAAAAATCAGAGGAATATCCCGGGAGGAATATGCGACGCATTTGTCATGGAGAGTAATGAAAACTGCAAATTAAAGGAGTTAGACGCCGAAGTTGTAAACAAACTGGTTTGTTTACAAACATGGTCGGCAAACTAGTTTTATTCCTTCGTGCAGGTGGCAGCACCAGTCGCGCCCCGTGATCGTTAGACTGGTTCCCGGTCCGATGCAACTCACTCACGATATTCACGTCAGTACATATCACCGACAATAGGTGGCAGCACCGCAGGCGTCGCGTGGATAGAGAACCAGTGAGTGAGTGTTCACAACTTGGACGTCCGGCTCCTTTAAAGCCCCACTGTAAAAACGCAAATCATCGCCGCGATTCATGACGTCAGTGCACGACGTCAGCGTTGTGTAAAATGTACTGCGCTCCATCTGAATACATTAGAGCTCTCCCTGTCGTTTTTACTACTGTGTGCTGAAAACTAGGCCTTGATTCTCTGAAGTACGTATCAGACAAGCATTTGGTGACCTTCACAAGCTATGAGACCTCTATGTGCTCTCTCCTAACATTTTGAAAATATCGTGAAATTCAATACAGTGGGGCTTTAAAGTCCTAGTTGAACGTACTTTTTTTTACAATAGAAAGTTAGGGGATATAATTCTGAGAAAGATACCTTTTTGTTTCATTGAAAAATTCCAACTGGTTAAAAAGTTCTAACATATTGAATGGATTTGGTCAGAGGAGAATGTTGGGCCTAATTTGATGACGTCATTGCAGGAATTTGCATAATGAGCATGCATTGTACTGCTGTAATGAACTTTTGCAACTATTTATGTAAGAGAATCAAGCGAGAAATTTGTCAATTTGTGAATATGTAAATGAAAATGAACTTTATCTCCACATTGGATGACTCACATTTGATTTCACTTATCCCTGCAATGACATCACGCATAAATTAGCATTTTTGACCCTGGCGAGTCCCTACCTGTACGGAAAATAGCAGTGGCATTTTCACGTACATATTCCTTGATATCTGCCAAACTACTCATCAGAATTTGATGAAACAAAAAACAAAATGTACCTATTTATGTATTCTATACACTTTAGTAATAATCTGTGCAGTCAGTTTTTGGATGCAGCTAGGACTTTAAAAATTTTTAAGTACATGTAGATATCTGGCATGTGACTAGATCAGTCTCCAATTATGTTAGACAGCGATTTTGTAGATGTCTGTCTTCAAAAGAAGGGAGGGCCAAGGCATTTCAAAAGTTGTCCGAAATTGGCCAACTTATGCCAAATAAGTCGTATCATACACCCCCCCCCCCC
>NMRB01001333.1:23828-41475 GCA_002633025.1 Notospermus geniculatus
TGAAATGCAGGAGTTGGGCTATGATGGGCTAGTTGAGTAGGAATGTGTTTATGGTTCCTTACACTTTCAAAGGGTATGAGAAAGTAGAGTCGAAGAAAGGGACTCATGTAGTTATACACACATTGTTGCCTTGGCCCTGTCGAACTTATCCAAGGATTCAATCAGCTTTTTTAGGAGCGAGTAGTACGACCTCCTGACTTTTGACTCCAGATCAAGGCCTGATCCTTCAATTCCATCTGCATAATGCTTGGCAAAGTTCTCCTGGTTTTTCAGCATCTCTTTCAGGAACATCACGGTTGGGATCTGAAATGGATGCGTGAGGTGAGAAGTGGGAATGAGATTGTCACACACAAGGACTCGTAGGTGGGAAGCTAAGCTTATATCACACCCCTGAATACAAGTGCCCAGACACGCCAGAGTTTGTTCCTATTCAGATGTCCAGTGGCAGGCAGCTTGTCATTTTGGACAGTTGTAATTCATGTAAGGGGTGATCAGCACTGGCCTCCAGCAGGCGCGAATCTGGGGGGGGGGCACCCGGCACCCCCCTTTCGGCCAACAAATCTGTAAAATTGACCGTGAAATTCTGAAATTTGGAGAAAATCATTGAAATTCACCGGAGATTTCAATGTTTCTAGCACAGTGCACCCCCTCTTTTCAGAAATCGTGGATCCACCCCTGTCCAGGGGAAAACAACCGATTGCTAGACTGACCTGGAATATATGTGGGTCGGCCATCTGTTGAATGAACTTAGCTGCTGTCTCATAAACATCACACGTTGACTCGGCATGCCGTGCTCGCTGCTGTAACAGGTCATGTACCCTGTAATGAGGTGGTCAGTAGTGAAAACAGAATCATGATATGACATGTGGAGTTGTCACAAAAATCAATCCACCCTTTCCTGCCAGCAACAATTTCATTTAAACAAAACAACCAAACTGGGAAGTCTTACAGAAACCTTGTAACATTGTCTGTGTTGACACAGTCAAAACGGTGACGGTGCAAGCGTGATGACCTAATTTGATTCAGCACATCAGATCGAGGATTTCAAGAAGAAACTGATCTACTCACTTGTCTGTTGTGATAGCTGGATCTTGGATGAAGTCGATGACCAAACGAAACGATGGATACTTATCGTTGATAGGATTCTCATACTGGAAACATAAGGACACATGATGATTTACGATTGAGCTGTGTTTGGGATCAGTGCTACAAACTCATCAATCATATGCCATCTCTGCCAGCCAGGTGCCCCTTCACCTCGCTGAGGAGAGGAACATTCAAGGCAAGGAGACCTACCTGAAGCCTCACGCCGATGATGGGATTTGAACCAGGGACCTCCTGACCACTAGTCAGAGACTCGAGCAACTAGACCACTGTGGCCCCTTAATACCCATCTCATTTGTACATGATGAATAAAGAACACATTGGAACTTGCTTAGTTTCTTTCTAGATTATCCCCCTGACTTACCACACTCTGTTGCCTTTCTATCATGGCTGCTGATAACTTTCTGTTCTTCTTGAATGACTTCATCGTCTTCACTTTGAACTGAAAGATGAACAAGGCCACGTGGAGTCCATTATTGAGAGTATTGCCAAATGACTTGTCGAACTTGTCATGACTTGTTGAACTTGTCAACAACTTTTACCACGATAAGATAACAGAGACAAACTCAATAAACCAAGCTGAAGCCCTCATGTCATTACATGTGCAAAGTACTCTGCAACTTCAAGCTTGTTCTTAGTATGTATGAACATGTAGTAGGTGCAGGTGCATGCTCATGGACAGAAATGGAGAGTGCCCTGCATGCAAGATGTACTGTAGATACCTCGGTCTTCGGCTGTATCTTTGTCAAACCAGCAAATTTCAGCAGGTACTCGGCCTTGCCTCTGAATTGTTGAACTGAAGAAAAGAGAAAGGAATGCATTAGTAGCAGTAGTACCCCCCCCCCCCCAAAGAAACTCCTGGATCTGGCCCTGGCTGTCGTGCAAACTACTCACCATAGTCTACAGTGTCTTCATTCTTTTCCTCCTTCTCATCTGCTAGTTTTTTCTTCTGGCGGAGATAGAGTAGAAAGTTCCTGACTGATTCAGCCGCAGTGTAGGCCTGGAATACTCCCTCAGAGAGGACGGACTCACCGCCTGAACTGACTATGAAAGAGAAAAGAAACAGACATTCAACAGTCATTTCATTTTGCTTCTTAACTCATTGTTTGAAATCCTTTTGACAACATGACTTACTATACTTCTCCATGTCCTCTCTCAATGCCTGTGTGTGCCAAAGAAGGGCGCCAAATACTCCAATCACGACTGCATCCACCGCCTCCCCACCGGCGTGGTTACTCTGACAATGTTCCTGGCATCTGCAATGGAGGAGATATATTAAAGAAATGGAAGAAGAAGACAACGAAAATACCTGTTAATGTGGGACTTGAACTCTTGGACCGAAATTGAAGAAATGGTCAGTTTATTTTGAGATTCAACTTACTTCTTGATGAGACCCTTCGCCAGGTCATTCTCTTGTTTCAATACCTGCCACAGAAAGGAGTGAACGGAACAATCTTCATTCAGTGCGCCCTGGGATAGAAAAATATTCATAGCAATCAAAAACAGCATAAAATGGATTTGATGCTTCAGTACGTGTGGAAGCAGAGTGCCAAATGCATAAAGCTTCGTCCAAACTACAGTACAACCCCGGGGAGTACAACTCACTGAGACTTACGTATTTTCCTGACAATGACCGTTGAAACTTGCCAATCCTGTCACCTCCCCTGAACAACGCCGTCCACAGGTCATTTCTCAAGAATGACGCCTCTTTCTGAGTTTTGTCTTCTTGTAATGGATCTTCATGGGAGACAACTGGAAAATATGACAGAATGGTCACATATGTGGATGGGGCAGAACAAGTAAAGTCCACTGGAAGCATGTCATGTACACATGTATGTCCAAGACTGCACCTCATACCGAGTCTCCTGTGACATCAGGTACCGGTACCCGACACAGCTCCTTGTCGCCCACTCCCCCGCCATACGGCATGCTACATCAAGAGAATGAGAACTTTTGAACTTTACACTGACCTTTTTTACTGTCCAGTACCTCACTACACAACTGTCCCATAAACTTGGATATCCCTAACTGGAGATCGTAGATCCATGAGAGGGGGATGTCCGGGCAGCCTTTGGCTTGGACCTGACGAGAGATGGATTCAGAAGAATTGGAGGATGAAGGCAAAGAGTATCATATCATTACACAGTGTCAAACCCTGTTGGATTTGCCGGAGGTATGGAGTCCACTATGGCTACTGTTCACCTGCATGGGGTCTTTACTTGCCCTGGCATAGATACTCAGCCACAAGGCTTCACGGCTTGTCTCGTCTGACAGACTCTGTTTTGTTCACACTTTTTTGTACATGCCTAGCTGCGGGATCGACCCCGATGTAGCAAGTCACCCACTCAACTTGTCCTTACCGTAAATTTGTAACCCCATTCGGTACTGCTCCCGTCTGAATGGAACAAGAACTGTAGATACGGACCACGGAACCGGACTGTCTTCGGCCACTTGTCGGACCCGGTCTTTTGATCATATTGGATTTTATAACCTCGGGCGTCGGTGAATTCCAGGTAATCGTATCTGAAATGGAGTAATCATGGAGCTGTCAGAATGGTGTAGTGGAAACAACGGCATCATTTACCTCTCAGGATCTGGGTTCAGTTCCTAATCAGGCCCACTCTTTGACAAGACAGACTGCCAGCTCTGTTTGGCAGCCTTGGAAACTTCCCCCGGAATCACAGGTTTCCTCCTACTTTACGAAAACTGTCTCACCTTTTCTCGGTCTCACACCGTGGGTCGAACTCCAGGATGAACTTGGTCGCCCCCGGACAGTAGAAGACTTGTAACGTATGCTGGTTGTTGTGGTAGTTATGTGGCGACTCGATGTCCCATGTCCGTAGGACGACTTCCTGGGTGTTTAAACTCTCCAAATCTTTCTTGTTCACCTGGAATAAATGAATATGGAAATCAAAATTCAAGTTTGAAAGCTCATACATCAGTTGTGGTGATCCCTGACAAACAAACGGGCTTCAAAAACCAGTGCCTGCAGTTGAAATTAGGGCTGGAAATAGTGATTTTCAACACGTACTTGCTCAAAGAATGATGGAGCTTTCCCAGCGATTTCCTTCAACTTTTCCGCCACAGACAGGAGAGTCTTGACCAACTTGACTGACGATGGGGAGTCAGAGTGTTTACTCAGAGTCGACAGGAGTAAAATCTGGAATTCAAGGACGAGGAATGAGGGCCCACATGTGACGGGTTAAGGCATGTTGACACAGACATGAGCAAGTAATATGACAACAGCTGAAAAGCATCAAGCTATCCCAAAGCCCCAAGATCTACCCAGATATTCAACTGTTCAGTTTGGCTGTCATCTGTCATTCTCACCAGATACCACAACCACCGAGCATTATTTCTTATTCTTACCAGTTGTCTGAATGCAGTACTCAAGAAAGACCTGTCCATTTTCTCAATACAGTTGCTTAAATCCTTTTCTTCCACTTTGCTCAGCAGGCCAAGTCCATCATCAGCCTTTGAGATCAACATCTGAGAATCTACAAGAAAGAACACACATGAGGACCATGTCCAATCGGGAACTGAACCCCAGACCTCAGAGGTGACAGGTGTAAGGGGCTTGCAGTACACCATTCTGACAGGCATAATAATCAATAAGAAGTTTCACTTACATCTCAAGATAAGGGGCTCAACAATCTTCTTGTTTTTCTTCTGTATTTCTTCTTGTTTTTCTTTCTCATCGCTCGCCGTCATCTGGCGTTGACACCACGAAAGCAGGCTGGTCTGCAGGGAGCAAACCAGGTTCAGAAGATGCGAAGACTGTTCTGTCATCTCCGTCGTATCCAAAAATAACTTGAACTCTCGGAGGACAACAGCGCAGAGTGTGTCCATCACGATCATGAAGGGCTCTGAGTCAAACTCCTGAAAATGATGGAAAACATGGAAAATGACCTATCTAATCACGATGGAACCTTATTGGTAAGCACAGCCAAATGATGTGCGACCAGAAAGATATATGTCTCGATTGAACTCCTAGTTCACCACTTACAGGTTCCAGGGTTTTCGGTAAGTCAAGGAGAGCTGTTGGGTCAACAGAGCTGTAGTACTGGCAAAGTGACTGGAAGATCAGCTGGACAGATGGTGGTGTGTCCGTACATCCCTGAAAAAGACACAGCAGATTAAGAAAAGAAGGAATGATGGCTTCTTACGCAGTGCCTCACTGTGTTAATTCATTGAACTAGTTGACTGTGTCAGTTTCGATCATATTCAGACAAGTCGGACCTGTTCTTCATGGAAGGGAGAGTGACACTCTGACAGCACAGGTTTCTCCAACCAAACATTTGGAAAACAAAACCAGACTTACCGAAATATTGTCGATCATTCCAAACAGCTCCTTCCTCCTCGCTTCTTTATCAGGGAAGAAGATCGACACGCCGTCGACCATGACCTGTCTGACCGTCGGCATCAGTGCTGCCGCCACCTTATCATCAGGACTCTTGTCTAGCATCTCACACAGATGTTTGAAGCACGACTCGGTTCGGCACTTCTCCTCCGGTTTGGTGGCGGCGAAGTGTGGCAACAAGGCGTGTAGGAGTTGGAGGATTAGGGACGAGGTTTTGAGGTCATCATTGCTGGAGAATTCAAAGAAGACTGTGAATTACAATAGAACTGCTCAAAATGGACACTTGCCACAAGGACACCTCTCTAATAAGGACACAAAGTTCAGTCCTGAATTGGCCACTTCTGTTCAGTCTGACCTCTGTAATTCGGACACCTTTCAATTAAGGACAGCATGTACCAGTTCTGAAGGTGCGCGCGCTTAATAGAGAGGTTATTCAA
The DNA here is from genome assembly GCA_002633025.1 of Notospermus geniculatus. Lineage (NCBI taxonomy): Eukaryota > Metazoa > Nemertea > Pilidiophora > Heteronemertea > Lineidae > Notospermus > Notospermus geniculatus. The sequence goes on from NMRB01001333.1 coordinate 29,730, forward strand.
ATAGCCTTTCCATGTTACCACCCTACCTGTAGGTGTCCGTATAACTCTTGTAGAGTTGCCAGACCGTATCAATGGTCAGTTTACTCATATCCAACCACTGTTTCTTGTTGAAGACTCCACGTCTAGAGACGGGTTGCTCAGATGCAATGTCCCTTAAGAACATCACTGTCTTCTGTACGATCTCCTGGCTCGTCATCTCAGCTTCTTCACACAACTCCTCCTGAATAAAGTGGCAAAATATTCAGCGTACGTTCTAGAGTAGGTCACATGTACTTGAATCAAGTTTGTTTATTTCTTGAAATCAAATACAACACCGACAGACCTAGAATTTAGAACCCTTACCGCATTAAACCCGAAAGATTGGTAGTCCTTCCTCTCAAAGCCATAAAACTTGACACCGATGATCCCAAGACGATCAGCAGAAGATTGGCGAGGCTCCAGGAACTTGATGAGAACATTTTGTCCGACAAGAAAGTAGTCGAGGACTATTTCAAGTTCATCCCTGGAAAAGTATTTCAGTGTTACTTAATTATGATAAAAAGTATGTCGAATTCTTCAGTTGCAGCAGGGGTTGGCTCCATCATGAAGATATAGGAGTGTGTGAAGTATAACCTACCATGCGTCCTCCATCACAAAGAATGCTACAGGGTCGTCAGGCTTCCTCTCTCCAGAATCCTTGGCTGCAGCGACAGCTTGGTTATGGTTGGTGATTTTCCAGCTGTCGTACGTGGCAAATCTCTCCACATGTTTATCCAAATCAAAGTCTTTGTCCCTGAGATAATAAAACATGATTAGATCCAAGTACATTTTCAGTTTGAGGAGAGTTCTAAATGGTGCGATAAGTTATGGGGTATAAAAGTTTAAACGANAGTGGGAAAATATTCAGCGTAGATTCTAGAGTAGGTCACATGTACTTGAATCAAGTTTGTTTATTTCTTGAAATCAAATACAACACCGACAGACCTCGAATTTAGAACCCTTACCGCATTAAACCCGAAAGATTGGTAGTCCTTCCTCTCGAAGCCATAAAACTTGACACCGATGATCCCAAGACGATCAGCAGAAGATTGGCGAGGTTCCAGGAACTTGATGAGAACATTTTGTCCGACAAGAAAGCAGTCGAGGACTATTTCAAGTTCATCCCTGGAAAAGTATTTCAGTGTTACTTAATTATGATAAAAAGTGTGTTGAATTCTTCAGTTGCAGCCGGGGTTGGCTCCATCATGGAGATATAGGAGTGTGTGAAGTATAACCTACCATGCGTCCTCCATCACAAAGAATGCTACAGGGTCGTCAGGCTTCCTCTCTCCAGAATCCTTGGCTGCAGCGACAGCTTGGTTATGGTTGGTGATTTTCCAGCTGTCGTACGTGGCAAATCTCTCCACATGTTTATCCAAATCAAAGTCTTTGTCCCTGAGATAATAAAACATGATTAGATCCAAGTACATTTTCAGTTTGAGGAGAGTTCTAAATGGTGCGATAAGTTATGGGGTATAAAAGTTTAAACGAAAAGGCCACAGGGACAAAATGTACTCACGAATCCCGATAGACGAAAACCATCCCTGACTTTGGCCCTTTTGACCCCTTCTCCACCTTGAGTTGTAGCTTGACAAGCTGGATGTCGCTTTGACCCTTAAAGAACATATTGACCTTTGTTTTCCCCTCCTTCGTCTGGTAAACTGAAAGCATAATCAAATGAGGACCTCAGAGCAGATCCAACTACGGTAGATACTGAATATGATGCATAGTTTAGTATTTAATGCAAATGTGAAACATTTTGAAACATGAGGTTGTTGGTAAGAACGTAACGGATTACTCACAATTTGCTGGCGCCATCCAATTGCCTGATAAGACTAGACTCGCTGGTGAAGATTCATCCTTCTGGCCACCGTCAGATCCCAACAAGGTCACTGTCAACTGATTGGCTGAAAATAAAGAAATGCACAGGAAAATTAGAACAATGAAATGAACAAGAAAGACTAGAAGACATCATACGCCAGTCCCCTCTAAACTGAAGATGAATTAGCTTTTGTTGAGAAAGAATTCTTTTGCCAATTGTGAGCAATTGACACAGGCTTTATGGTCAGGGTTTGGCCTACAGACCGAGTGAATTTGTGGCCAATAATATCCAGGTTTAAAGACAAAGGTACTAGCCTTCCAAGCCCTGACAACAACTCTAATGATGTGAAGAATCCTACCTGATTTCCTGTAGAAAGACTCCTTCACTTTCACCATACTTTGGAAGAGAGGAACACATGGGATAGACAGGTTACTGTTCTCAACTAAACGCTGCAGGATTTGGAGAATACTTGAGACGTGTCCTCGGGCCAAACTCAGGGACAACAGGACCAGAAACCCACTACTGCTGAGCTGTTTGTTCTCATCTCTGAAGATGACAAATCAAATATGAACTTAGTACCGGTAGAACGCACGCTATGTAATCAGGCCAAAATACAGCCAGCACTGAAATGGTTCAAAAAAGTTGAATTGCGATCTGCTTGTGGAATATGGCAGACTAACTCTGTAGACAAGTACTCACACTGATATTTCAGCCAAGAACTTATCAACTTCATCCAGGACATGTGCGCTGAGGAAATGTGGTTTGGATGAGCTTGCCTGAGAGAGGGAGAGAGGGGGCATGTGTTGTAAGGCAGACCTTAAAAGAAAGGAGAAAATAGCATCATTACTATTATGCCAGGGTACTACTCTGTTANTGTGTTACCGTTTTAAAAACAATTAGTACAGGCCTTGGCCTACCACCCACCGCCACTGCACGCTCCGTCAGTAGTCCACATGGCTGATCAAGTCAGCCAGACAACGCGTGTGCATTGTCTGTACTCGCCGGTCTCTCTATGACGCCCACACATGCTCCAATGCAGTGTAATGCAAGCCGGCTGATCACTGGGGACGAGATACAACACCCGATATGACGACCATCCCACGTGCTTGGTAACTGTCAAAGTCCCACTTTGATGTGTGTACCGCCTCAGACGACGGGTGCTCTGTGACACTGTGTCTGTCGCCTTTGTTGTTTTATAGCATGAGTTAATTGACTTTCAAAATAAACATATTAGTAGAACGTTTTTTTTTGTAGTCCTATTCACTTGCAATTATTTGTTGTTGTTTATACACACTGGGGCTGAGTGTAATCGAACACCCCGTTGGAGAGTGAACCACGAGGTCGGAGGATTGACGGAAACACGTGGCTGGAGTGATTGACAGCTACCACGGCGACGGTTACTTAGTGCCGGGTCACCGTAATGGTTAGGCTTGCTTCTCACGTTGTGGCGAATAAAGATGGAATCTATCAGTACCGATGCTCAGTTTGAATACGGATACAAATAAAATTAGGCCTATGTACCGGTAAGTACACAGGATCGTACCCAATGCTTACTTCTTGATCACTTGATTATGAGTTCAGCATCGGACGCGGGAAGAACAGAAAGTTGCGCCGAAAATGACACTTATTTAGGCTGCCTCTGGAGATGTCTGAACTCGCCCCAGGTGCTAGGAAATCGCGTCTAAGGCCTCCTAATTCAAAAATTTTTCTGGACCCCCCGCCGGGGACGCGCCTCCGGCGCGCGTGTCGGGCTCCGCCCGCCAATACCTAATGACGTCACATGCGCCCGGGCTGTTGGAAAGGCAGTGGAGAAGCCTGATGCGTGTATACATGAACATGGAACAGCGAGTTGAAAATCAGTCCTTCCACTAAACGGAAACTTACTCCGAGTGGTCTAAGATAGCCAATCGAAGACTTGGTACCATGGTTCTTGTCGCCGCTATCGTTGACGCCATTACACGTAAATACCAAACGGCAGAGGCATCGAGGACGCTGAATCCTTGATCTTTGATGACCCGGTAACCGAGCGTTTTGATCGAGCGGATTCTCGTGTCACATCCATCACTTTGACAGCGGAGGATTGTGATCTGGATACCTAGGAAGGAATAAGAAGTGAGCCTAACTTTTTACTTCCAACAATCTTTGTTATAAGGTAGGCCTACAGGCATGTGAATTTGTTGACAAAATGAGCCATGAAGGGGAAAGAACAATGTAAAATTTCAGCTGGACAGATGATTCTAAATTACATGTATATGTCCACTGCGTACTTACATCTGTAGTAAGTTGGAAGATTCTCAGCCAGCTGGACGTCTCCCTTCACATGGCTGAAGTAGAAACAGATTCAACAGATTAGACCGACGACTAACAAGTAAAAACTTCCTGAGATCTTCAGCTCTTTCAAACTGCAAAATATCAAGACATTTTGCTCCCAGACCATTGACTTTTTCCCAAGTATGTATTCATAGAATTCACACACGTGAGTGTCAGATCTCACCTTGGAATTCTGACCTCCTTGATTTCTGTCAGATTGTTTGGTGACCTGCCGACGGACACGGAAACTATCTGTGGCATGTAACTTTGGTCACTTGAGGAGACTGCGATCGAGAGCTGCTTCAGGACGACATTGTTCTTGATCCACAGCCTGGAATGCAGGAGAAATCGACATCAAAGACTGATACTCGTAATATATCCAGGTTCTTATGCGTTGAAATCTACCGGTACAGTACAATTGAGCATTAAGCTGGCAGCATGCAGCATGCAGAAAACTTCATGTCTGTGAAATCATGTCGTCCATACAACATACCTGATCCAATGTGACCTGGCCAAACCATCCGACTGCCAATAAGAACTAAAGTCTCCATTCGTCAGCCGGCTGGCATCAGCCGTGTTTGATGACACCTCCACTCGACTGAATGTCTTTGAAATTGCCCGCAGTTCGGCTCCGTTATCAAACAGATTATCAGTGATCTGTTTGTTTGCTGATTCAGCAAGCTTGGAGAAGGTCGACTTCAACACTGACTGCCTCATGGATGATGTATTGTTGAAACCATCCAAGACTTGGAACGGCAGCGCGTCAGTGGAGGCACGGTTACGGATCAGGAACTGGAGAAGAAGAATCCATCATTGTGAGATACAATCAGATTGATTAATAGGATTGGATTGAAAGCTCATTGTTTGGCTTAAGTCGTGCTACTTACGTTGAGGATTCGCAATCCATGTTGAATACCTGAGGACTTGTCTTCTGAGTAGACATCAATAAAACCTGAAACAGAACACAGGACCTGGTGACAAATACACCCGTCTCTAATATTAATGTACAGCCGGAGGAAACTATAGTGCCCAGGGGAAACCTGCACTGTCTGACTGGGAATTGAACCCAGAACCTCAGCCGTGACAGACTTCGATGTTTCCACTGCACCACTCTGACAGCGCTTTCTTCGTTGACCCCTTGAAATTTGGGTCAGTGAACTTACCAGGAATCAAAGGGCAACCCTGAAGAGTCCTGATGACATAATTGAGCTCTCCGTGCAGATTTGGACCAGATGAAGATTTGAGTGCGTCGAGCATCGTTGACACATCCGCCGTTCCATCTCCCTCCGTATCAAACTGATTGAATGCCTGGACTGCTTGAGCTCGCCCGACCGACCGCGTGGAGAGGAAGTCACAGAACTGTGACAAGGTGACTGTCTCCTGTAGGAACACAGAAAACGTCTCAGTAAACCATCTGGGTTAAGTGTGACACATGACGACTGACCTAGAAAACTGAACTCATTATTCAACACAAAATATACCCTCACTCTGGTCAGACTGGTAAAAGTGGCATGCGTAGTCACTGAGCCATAATTTCACACCAGGCGGAAAGTTTTTTCCGAACGGAGGATTTTTTGTAGAAAACTCTATTTTACATGTCGTTCACATCATTCTTTACCTCATTTCTAGCCACAGAATTCTCCAGCCATCGAATCACGTGTGAATGGTTCTGCTGTATCACATTTATGGGCACATCATCCCTGAAAAAAGCAAAATACATGTAATACCAAGTTTTAGAAGAAGGTTTCTATCTAGTCCATGTCGACTCGGGCACAATCATCCTGCTATGTTATCAAACTGTCGTCAAGTTACGAGTTCAGTGTCCAGCCTGACCTTAAAGTCAATAACCCTCCTCCAGATTTTGACTGTCTACACAGGCCTTGTCTTCTGAGGCGAGTGAAAAACTGCTCGCCTGAGAACAATAGAAAACTCTATTGTTCTGAGACGAACAGTTTTTCACTCGCCTCAAAAGACAAGGCCTGTCTACACATACTGAATTCCATAAACTAGCCACCAATGCAATCCATCCAAGTTCCTCCTGTATTCATTGTGATACAGACTCTACTTACTTCAGTTTTGATGCAAACCGTCTGAGGCTTTTGTGGTCATAGAGTTGATTCAAATCTGAGCAGGTGTTTGGGCCATTTTCATCTAGACAGCCAAAAGAAAACAACATGTGAGTCTATTAGTAAATAGTATTATGACAAGGAATCTGATGAACAGCATCTGATTGACCTGTGACATTTTGGATTCTTAACAGGTATAGGTCAGGTGCCTGTTCCATAAAGTGACTTATTGAGTTAATGGCACCATTAGCTTAAAGTCACTTTATGAAACAGGCCCCATGTTAGTAATTATCCCCTGATCTTCAATACAGAGTCAGCCTATCTGTTTTCAATGTACATGTACTTACCATCTGCATCAGACTTTGGAGCAGTTATGGTGTCTTCTTTGACACCGAAATTGTTGCTATCTGAAATTTTAGAATAATTAGATGACAAAAAATACCAGTGGAACAGATGGATATAAACTTTTTAGTGTAGTGGACTTAACGATCTTAAACTTGGCCTTGCCCCTTTTCAGTGAAGTGCATCATCTGATCATAACGCCAGGACACAAGGTCATCAACAGAAACAATGAAATATCTGAGATACCGGTACACACCAATTGTTGTGTTATCTTCTGACGAATCTATATCATCATTGAAACTGTCGTCCTGAAAAGAATTTAAGTACACATGTCACTAATTTTACTTAAAAGTACACTTCCCGATTTTTGATTCTCATGTCTCGATGTACCGCGCGAGTAGGCTAGGCCTAGGCCTAGGGGCTGACACTGATTCCGATATCGAAATCGAAAACCGCTTCCAAAAAAAGGAACGTTGCCAATATTGGAATCGCTGGGCTTCCAAAGTCAGAAACGTTTCCAATACACTACAGGCCTAGGCGTACCGGTAGGCCTATCGGAACTTTCCCGAACTATTTTGGAGTGGAGATGATCAGCAAAATATGGTGAAATCGCAATAAAAACTGCAAGCAGGGCCCGGGGTCCAGGCAGGCAAAAGGAAAGCAAGGCAACAAGGGGGANGGCAGGGAGGGGGAAGTGCACTGATGGTGAGGTTTTTCAGGGTGATGCTGCTGCTGCTGCTGCAGCTGTTCCTAGACCCCTACTTTGTCCTCTTCGTGAGATGTCGTATCATCTTCTTCGTTGTCACTGGCACTTGGCGAATTACCCATCATACGGACACGTTAAAATAGGCTGTTGACCTCATACAACATCAGAAAAAGACAACTTTTGGGGGGATTTCCCAGCAAAATTGCAAAATTGACAAGGAACAAAAATAGTTGTTTGCGTCGGCGATGGTACATCGTCGATGATCATTTCCGCAATAGCCGCGTTGATAGCCACATGCTGGATCATCAGCGAAGGTCTTTTCAATCAATGGGTTTAGGGTGGATTGTCAGGGCCGTAGCTAGGATTGGAGTGGGGAAGGGAGGGGTAAATGCCCTCGAGATGTTACCGAAGTCGTGTTTTGCATGCAGACTTTGGCGTCGCCGGCAAAGACAAAAAACAGTGTTCGACGACGTAAAGATAATACATGTGTATCTGTAGGCTCTGGATTCAGAGCCTCAGTAGTTCTGCTAGGCCTATCTCAGTGGGAGTATGGGGTTGGGGACTAAGTAAGATGCGGGCGTGTTTCTTAATCTTGGAGATGAATCTAATCCAATACTCCCAGGGACCATTTCGTCTCACTCGCCCCTATAAATAGTCCCCAACCTGGAGTGATTTTTAGCATTAATCGACCAGGCACGCGGCACAGACACTTCCCTCTTTATATCAATACCTTGTCGGTGACGACCCGATGCGACGACTAATTAGCCTATAAGTATTTTACATTTTGTAAATTAATACCATGAATTAGAGTCAATCATTTTCAATCATAGTTCATTTTCATCGACGTCACCGACGAAAGCCGCGTACTCCAGCGGCTGAAGGCAGTCTTGGAAACCCTCATTCATGGCACTTAACATTTCCAAATGATGCAATTTAAATCGGAACCTTAATTATATTTGTCAGTAAGAGGAGAAAATGCGATAAAAAATCACTCAATGTGACATCAGGCAACCGAGAACATGTTCAGCTGACAAAGATCTAACGAACTCTACAGTATAATGGACCATTAGGGAGGAAAAATGGTAAAATTCGATAAAAAAATGTTGCTGGTTGGCGCGGAGTGTCCTGCCTCGTGCGTTTCTCCGCTGATTGACGGATAGATGTTCGATGTAGACCTATCATTCAGAGATGCAAAATCCATATTTCCCCTTACTCAATTCTTTATGGGCGCATGGCCACTGCGCTAGCATGGGTGCCCCCCCTCGACGTCACTGAAAAACATGCCCCCCCCCGACGTCACTGAAAAACATTTTCAGATTTGCTCCACCGTGACTTTGACAGTAGGCACATTGGGGGAAATGTCATCGAAGCGCAGTAAAGTAGAGCTCATCGTGTTCTCGACCGAGGTATGGTTCTTCGCCGAACCTCAGGGGGAGAAAGAGAACGGGCGGACCCCTCCCTCTCCACAGCAAATGTTCGCCCTGAGTCCAGGTAGGCCTAGGTCTACTCTTTTTGACTCCAGCCTGATGGCGCCAGAGGTGGGCACTTCCAAAAGGTGATTTCGAACTGGTTTCACCTCTGTGGATGGCCAAACCACCGACAATACGAGGCGATCGCTGTATGATGTGTGGCTGAGAATCGGTTTTGTCGCGCGATGATGTGAGCTCCAGTTCCAAGCAGTTGTAGCAGGTGGCAGCACAAGTTTGCCGGCAAAAAGGCGCCGCTTTAAAGATCAGTCCTTTTTGCAAAGAAACCATCTTCCACCTGAATTGGAAACAGTCTACATTTGGAATGAAGCTTGAAAACATAATAAGAATCAGTTGTGTAAATCAGGCCTACATCATAATCGTCGTGTTCCGCAGTTGGCTTGGTTGACTTTGGCAGAAAATACCTCCATGGTACAACTCAAGTTGGCCTACGAAGGACGGCTGTACTTTCAGTCTATGCCTAGGTCACATATCCACCGGGCCCCCTACGATTTTCCCCACCGGCGGCTTGCCGTGGATTTCAGAGACCGTACGGGTCCATTACGAATTTCATGTCTACGGTGTGTGTGGTCACATATTCTACGGTGCCCGGTGAAAATTGGTGGAGAGTAATCGCAAGACCCGTCAACAATCGGCCTAGGTCACATATCCACTCCGGGGCCCGTACGGCGAGTAAAAACAGACATTTTGGCCGATTTTCGCCAATTTCGTACGGTGCCCGGCCGGTTCCCTCACGGTCGCCACGGGCACCGGGACATTTTTCACCAGCCAAACGGGCGCCGCATTGCTAAAGCCTGGGTCACAAATGCCACCGGGCGCCGTACGATTTTCCCCACCCAGCGGCTTGCTGTGGATTTTTGAGACTGAAACTCAGATCGAAGCTGAATTATGCCGAAATCGCCTCAATGGATAAGCGGAAATTAAACTAGATCAAACTGGGCACCGTAGAAATTGGCCAAAATGTCTGTTTTTACTCGCCGTACGGTCGCCGTACGGGCCCCGGAGTGGATATGTGACCTAGGCTTTAGCTTGCTGCTCCCAATTCCCCCGGCGTTTTCATGTGATCGGTAGGCCGTAGAAAGCCCGTAGAAGGCCCGTAGTGTACCCTGCGGGTCCTGTGCGGGCTCCTGCCGATGACCGGGCGGGCTTCGCACGATTTTGTCTGCCAATTCTCGTGAAAATAGTTTGACGGGTACCGTGCGGTGTACCTGTTCATCGGACGGAGCTCGGAAGCTTACCGCATGGCATTCGGCCGACACCTTCACGGTTTGTTGACGGGCGTCTTGCGATTACTCTCCACCAAGTTTCGCCGGGCACCACCCGAACGCCGTAAAATATGTGACCACATGAAAATCGTAATGGGCCCGTACGGTCTCTAAAATCCAGGGCAAGCCGTCGGGTGCGGAAAATCGTAAGGGGCCCTGTGGATATGTGACCTAGACATAAAGGTGCCGGCCGGTTGCCGTGTGGTAAGCTTCCGAGCTCCGTCCAATGAACAGATGCGCCGCAAGGCGCCCGGTTGGGGCCCGGCCGGGGTACTCATGGCGACTGGCCGGGTGCCCTGCGGCACCCTTCAGAACCACAAGGCGCCCGTCAATTTTTTTTTCACGAGAATTGGCAGAAAAAAATCGTGCGATAGTGTGGTGATAATTTGTAACACATGAATCTCACCACTGCATGGAGAAATTTCAAAAGCTTTTTAATTGAGAACCGCAGAATTCAATCAAATTGAAATTATGAAACTGAAAATATTATATGGGGTTACTCAACATGTCTGACGCGTATTGCCCGATTGCAACCGATTGGAACATGATGACGAGATATCTCAGTCAAACGACAGGAATACACACTTCAAAAGCCTGTCTTCACCGGTAGAACCTCCCTCAACATCGACCAGCTTATAAGAGAAAGAAGGCAGATAAAGGATGAGCATCAGAGGTAAAGTTTGAACAGAAGAGGAGCGAGTTTGCCATCTAATCCTCGCTCGAGGCTGAATATGATGTCTTCTTTACCTGGGCAATCTCTCTCCCATTGGGATTACTTTCTTCCTCCTCAAGCTATGATGTCTTTGCCATGGATCTGACGGATCGTGCTCAGCTCACACGGTTTTCTAACTGTCGGAGCGTGTTTATGAAGAAGCCATGCTGTATCAGTTACCAGTTTGACTACCGTTCTGCTAATTTTATGAAAAATGCCGGGAAGGAATTTGCTGGTTTACATTTCACGGGGAATTCGTGTTTCTTAATTCCGGTGCAAGATTTTCGATTGATTGAGAAATATTTGAAAGGTTGCGTGCGTGCTTGGCAAAGACGAAAATGTCACTGAAATATCACCCGGTGAATGAATAGAGTGGCATGGTATTGGTCAAAAGAAGGTGAACGCGGTTTATCGTTGTCAAATCATACCTAATGTTGGAGTTGGATTCTTATAAAAGCGGGCAGCACACACACGAGGCGAGATGAGGGCAATCTGGGCCGACCGCATCAGAAAGTCCGATATAGTGCTTTCGGTGCGATTTTGTTAATGGAATAATGCGCTATTACTAACTGCCGATAGGCGCCGGTAGCACTATTGGACTTTCTGTGCGGTCAGCCCCGATCGCTACCGATCTTCTCGCCAGCCACCGCAGACTTGGCGATATCGGCTTTGGTATTGTTTGGTATTGGGCGATCATCGCAGGCGGGAAGATTCCACGCATCGCTGTCCAGTGCACACCTGGCGTCAGTGGCCAAATTTTGCTCGCTGGCGATCAGATCGCTAGTGATATCGCCTGGTGCAGTGGTGGCTTTACGCCATGGATTCCAAACCGATTACTTTGCTTGATTCGCTCGCTTCCGTAGATTGAAACAAGACGGCGGGGGGACCCAGCCTCGTTCCCAGTCATCGCGCACCTGCGCATCTCACAGGGTGGGATACTTCGTCTGCTGCTGATGGAGAGGACCTATCCAAATATCGCGAGATCTCGCAGCGGAGGGCGACGGGAACCAGGCTGGGG
>NMRB01001333.1:49780-66897 GCA_002633025.1 Notospermus geniculatus
CAGCCCCCCCCCCCCCATCCCCGATTCAACCGCGACCAGCATGCATTCGGCTGCTTTCACATGCAGCCTCTTTGTGGAAGTGGTCGTTGGATACGTCACCATGTCATTACGGTATTGCGTGATGTAACGTCGCAGTTGATTGGCTAGCTCTTTTTGTATTGCCTGCTGTAACGCCGCAGTCGATTGGCTAGCTATTTTGGGATGTGAGGTTGTGCGGTAAGTAATGTATTTCTCAGTACTGAAGAGCATCTTCTGTGACGTCATGACTTGGCAGCTTTCTGCCAAGTATGGCCGCCCAATACCGGTCCCTTTCTCCCCTTGAGCTATGTTGGGACCGGGTACCAGTCTACCATGTCATGTCCTATTCTGATGACACAAAAGTTTCAAACCTATTGCAACGCAAGGGAACATGCTGATCGGCGAATATGCGCTGTGATCTTTAAGAATTTAGTTCCCGATCCCACCGGTAGGACTAAATACTGAGACCGGTAGCGCTTGTGTCGTCCATCTTTTCATTGACGCGATCTGCCGAAAATAAAAGAACCCGACAAAAATGGCGTTGATTGGTTGCTCCCATTTAACAAAAGAGCAATCCATCCATGGTTTTTCAACCAATCCATAAGTTTTTCATCTGACGGACGACGGGCGCTATCATCCTCTCAGTAAATCAGAAACCAGTTTGGAGTTTTAGTTTAGTTTATTTAGATTTGTGTGGTGGCTACAGATATTCAACATAGAGCACAAAAAACGACACACAAAATGATAGTAAACATAAAGTCGTCTCCGAATTTCGCAAATTTTCGACCCCCAACCAGTCCCCCAACCAGTTGGGGTCGAAAATTTGCGAAATTCGGAGACGACGTTTATCGTGCGCAGGCTACCCGTAGAATACAATAAAATTTCTTAAATAACATGAAAACTTAGCGAAACAGAATAAAAAAGTACAATGTAAAACAACAGGCAGGACACAACAGGTCAAAAACCTCCACTCCCGAAAAAAAACAAAAAAGGAAGCCGCTAACAGGGACGCTCTTGCCCCGTGTGAGGATCGAACTCACGACCTTCAGATTATGAGACTGACGCGCTACCTACTGCGCTAACGAGGCGGCTGCTTCAACCCCTCGCGAGGAATGACGTGAGCGGTGTGGGACTCCTGTTTTCTTCGCCAAATTGATGGGGAACATTCTTTGTATAACTCTATCGCCTTACTAATAATATTTACCTGAATAGTATGGTCGGTAAATGTTACCATCACCATCAGAACGATTAGCAGAGTTGGGTATCCCGTCCGGAATACTACCTCCATCGTGTCGCGTTAGATTTCCTAAACTGGCATCCAGCAGAGGTTGAGTGTTCAAATGTTGTGAGATCACGGGACAGGGAGACCAATTTAAAGACTCTTGAAATAATATTTTGCCAAACATAATGTGTACACACAATTTCGTCTTGCCAACGCTGCCATAATACTGGTTTGTTTGATGTGTCAGTGAGTAGCTCCGTCGGTTTTCACCTCGGGCAGTCTCCTCCATAGGCCAATGATTTTCATCCCTTCTGTTTTTCCTCTGCCCTTTGTCCGTGCGATCACGCGATTACTTCAATGAGACCTTCCTGAACCCATTAATTGTTTGTATTCCCTGTATTAATCACTTAACTCGTTCAATATATCATGTTTCTTTACTGCTACTGATCGCTTGTTTTATTTTTCCTAGCCCACTTTTTATCTTTAATTCAAAACATTCAAAATGTTTTCCCAGCCCATTTTTTATCTTCAATTCAAAACATTAAAAATGAACACATGTTTTATCAAGACGAGAAAAAACTATATATTACTCGTGTAGACGATGTAAACACGGAGAGAGAATAGCTGTCGACGTAATGATAATATTTTGAAGAATCAACAGACAGTGTTATCATCAGTGTGTTTGATACTAGGGAGGTTTCGAAATCACACGATAAACGTAAACCTTAACGACAACGTTATTTTTGTACCGAAAATGCAAAAATAAAATCTGGTTAATGTGTAGTACGAAAAATAACGTTGTCGTATTAAGTTTACGTTTATCGTTTGATTTCGAAACCTCCCTAATATCATGGAATTTAAAAAAAAGAACTATGGTGCTAATCTCTCTCTTTCAATTGAACCATTTTTTTCTGTTCAGTGCATGTGATACCAGCAATGGATGGAGTAAAAAGATCAGGGTTTGCCATCTCTCTAGTGGATCTTGCTGCCTTGTCACTCTCTTCTTTGAATCCTTACTTTACGCACTCTTCTTTTGGTGCACAATGGTTATAGCCTATAGGTTTTTGTGCTTGATGTATTGAGGTTCTGTCAGACAACGGTAGAGTTACTTTTGTCAGTTTGAATGACCACATGGTCCAGGGAAGACTGCTTGAGGAAAGACTGAGTATGAAAAGCAACGAGAAAACTCCCACGTGGAGCGGCGTCAAGTACCAACGCTTCTGGTCTCGTGCGACAAACCCCATGACAACGTCATTTGGGAGATGTGAAATTTGATCGTTGTCGTGAGACGAAACTTCTCAATTCCAGTCTCCAGTGTTGATCTTTGGACCAAAACCCGTGGGACGCCTGAATCACGCAACAGTGAATTATTGGTGAACTCGCTTAGATATCCAACTAACTTCGAGATACATGTAAGAAACTAAACAGTGACAACATCATGACAATAACGCACACATCCCTGTCATGCTATTCTCAATGGGCGCTAAGATTTTTTGCCGACCCTAAAAGTGTCTTGACTAAAGGTGCGTTCACACTGCGGCGTGGAGCTGAGTGGGCATCAAGGAGCCAATACGAAGCAAAATGTTACAAACAGTACCGGAACATTACCGGCGATATTGGAGGATCTGGTCAGGCATTTTGTCAGAACGCAGACGAATTACTTCCGATGTCGTTAGCTGGCTCAATAAGGTCGTGTTAGTAGCAACAACCATGATGAAACAAAGAAAGACGCTGTATTGGTATGGTTGGACATTATTGGACCGTGTACGACCACTTGATCATCATCACTGTTGCCTGATAGGCTGCCGCAATTCCGAACTTACATTATCACATGTTGTCCTATCAAAATGTTGATGTTGGCAAAACGGTCAGGAAGAGCTATTCCATAAGGCACTCTTAAAGAGTTATCTTTATTAGGCCTACAGGAGAGTAAAGAGTACATGAAGGCCTGCGTGTGTTCCTCAGTTTCGCATTGGCCTCCTTAGCTTGCAACATCAGGGTTAAAGCCAGCAGCACACCAGGCGATATCACAAATATATCTAATCGCCACCGATCTTCTCACCAGCCACCGCAGCGATCTGTTGGTACTGTTTGATATCGGGGGATCACTGCCGGCGAGAAGATTCCACGCATCGCTGTCCAGCGCACACCTGGCGTCAACTGCCGACCAGTGGACATTGTACTTGCATTTTTTGCTCTTTGATGAATGCGAGACTGCACTCAGACGAACGCTATAAATTGCTGACGAAGTTTTTTCCTTTCCTGAATAAAAAAAGTATTAGTAACGGCAGGGAATCTCCGATCCCGTGCATCCGATGTATCTATTATTAAAAGGATGCTTTCGGTGTCCGACGAGTGAATACAACCCTGCTGTTATCAAGGCATTCTATTTGAAGATATGGCGGACGTTGAACCAACAGGCAACGCACCGCGAATATGTGTTTAACATCCATTAGACACAAGATAAAAACCTACTCTAGGATCCATTTTACTGGTCATTAAGGTTCTTGTCATACATTTTCGGATGCTTTTACTCGTCGCTACGGCAACAGCCAAATATTGTAATTATGTTTTGCTCTTAGAATCATCTGATGTTATTTGTGGAATGAACCGTTTTATAAAAAAATGGTACCGCACTGAGTAGCACACAAGAAATATATGTACTCATTAAAGCAGCGTGCTTCGTTTTGCTTTGCAGCAGTAAAAAGTTCAAGGCGCTATTAGGAGGACGTATTGAACCTTCTATGCAAGAACTCGCTTTCTACGCCCACGATTCCCTTAAAGGAGTGGAAAGGTGGATGTAGATGAAGCGTACAGATTCACATCCTGAAGAAATCAGGTCCTCAGCAGCGCCCCCTAGCTCGCACGCACGAGGTAGGGAGCGATGCTGAAAGGACCTGATTTCTTCATCATAACAGATTCAAGGCTGAACGGAACTCGGACTTATCTGAGAGTGCTGCCACCTGTAGAGATGCGCGATCACTCACGGGAATTGACAGTAGATATCGAGCACAGAGCCTTTATATGATAGAACTTCATAACCCCTCCCGCGTCCCCTGTTGAAACAGTCATGGTCTCTCTAGCTGTCTTTAGTATGGAAACACTGAGATTGGGGGAACACTAGTAAACGTTACACCAAAGCCACAAGTAATTGCTGCTTTCCTGTTGTTCTTCCGCTCCGCTCACGTTTCCCCGATGGACCTTCCCCACTGGATATTTATAGCAAAAAATCAAAGACCAAGTTATTACACGAACAAGTGAAAAAGCAGAGAAAATGACACATGCATATCTCCATCGGCAACTTCTTATTAACTTGTAATTATCTTTGACATGGTTTATCACTATCTCTCTAGCATGTTTTGACCTCTGCACGATACAAACTTGTAGCACTAATGGCAAAGTTTCTCCTGATGGCGACTCACACACACAACCTCGGTGGCAGCTCAGGCAGGAATCAAGGGGACGAGGGTGATCGCTTTGGTAGCCTGTCGGCCATTGGAGCGTGTGTACTTCCTTCTTTCCCCGTCATTTCGTATGGTAGTAACAGGTCATTTCACATTGAATACTATCGAGCAAATGCCCTTTAAAGGGCATTTAAAATGGCTGCGCTGGGCCAGGGACTGATTTATGCAGTAGTTGCTGGTTTGGCATGGATTCCACCCCATCGCCGCCTGTAGATAGGCAAGAGTCGAAACAGACTCTTCCAGAGCTAATGTCAACCTTCTCTGAAACCTGGATCTACTAAATCCCAAGGTTATAAAGTAAAGTTACACTCCTGCGGAATCCGTTTCATGTGTACACGTACAAGTAGATTTTTTCCCTGCCTGAGTATAAAAGAGTTATATTTGTCGAAGCTTTGCGAAGCAGTCTGAACCAGGAAAGCATACAATGTACTTTGATCCTTGGCAATAAGAACCAGCAAAAAGTCGAGAAAGCTGGTGATTTTCCCACCGGTGAAATAAAACACAGGAATGATGATTGATCCGAGAAAAGTCAGCCATTATCGGGCGGGATCAGAGGAAGGGAAAGCCATATAGCCGCCAAATGGAATGCGTATAATCAGGCAGGTATTAAAGGTTATTTTCCTTTGAACTTGGATAGTCTATTAGATTACAGCCACTTCCAGGGACGAGCGAGGGACTGACTTCGTCAGTGTATTCAATCACTAGCTTTCAGTAATTGATTAATTAGAAGAGTGTTAGGTCCTCCTTATCCGATCGGATGCCCGAGTTAACTCATCTACCCCAGGTTGGAGCAGACAACATCTTCTGATGAAGGTTTCTAAAATCCTTGGGAATGAATTGGAAAGAATTTGAAGAAAAATTCTTCAGATGGTTGATAGGAACAACATTCCTTCAATATTTTTCAATCAATACCACAGGATATGAGAAGTCTTTGACAGAAGTTGTCGTCTGCTGGACTCTGGGGGCAGATGAGTTATATTAACGGAACCTTGAGTCCGTCTTCTGCAGATGCAAGGAGGTCAGCCATTGCCATCCTACCGAATACCATTTGACTTGCCTGACGCTCTTTAATGTAGAGAGGAAACTTTGCAACATACCCGGTGCATGAATTTTTGATGAACTGCTGGGAGGCTCATCTTGAATTTCAAAGGTGTTGTCAATTCAGAAGCAGAATCGATAGGACATTAAGTTCAGGCTGTCTTTGTTTATTAGATGATCAAATGTCATGATCTACAGTGTAAAGACTAAAGGCATATTGCACGGTGTGGCCGAGGCTTCTGTCGTCAGTGTAATGTACATGCACATGTATAATGTAGGCCTAACTGTTTTTTTTGTCGCTGCTGATCTCGTTCGGTTCGTTTTAACGCCAATGACGTCATGTCTCAAGATGACGTTTATAAAGTGGAATGCCATTCTGTACCTCGCTCTGGTTTTGTTTGGAATGATCACTGTCTTTGTATTGTTGTAACGTTCTTACACTTGTCGCCAATCAACAGCGTTGTTATACCATACAGGCCTACATGTCATCATCTTGAATACACAAATTTAGTGTCAAATTGCAGATTCATCGACACAACTTCCCACACTGCACATTCGACAAATCAAAATTCCATTCCATCACGAATGAAATGTGCTGTAACAGACGCGAAGATCACCATGAGCGCCATATTCAATCCCTCCTGAAAAGCCGGTGAGCCGCTCTTTCGAGGAGGAGGGGGCTGAGGGACCTTGATCGGCGTGAGTTTGATTCTGTTCTTGACGGCGTCGAAAGGGTCTTCATCCCGCTTGGTGGCGCCATGGGTATTACAGAGGGGTGTCTCACAGCAGACGGTGCATTCTTTATCCTTGCGACATGCATCTTCGTCGTTTGCACAGGTTTCTTTGGGGAGGGCGCACTTTTTGACGACTCTCGTTTTCCCGGCGACTTTTGTTACTTGTACCTTGATAATGAATAAAGGAAAAGAAGGTGAACCAGCATCCAGGGCGCAGGCGATAAAATGTGATCATATCCTATTTTGAAGCCATTGTAACTGAGAAAGTCGCTCTCAAACCACAAAGCAACTGCTGCAGAAATGTTAAGTCAGTTTTGTCGAGACCTTAAACGCAGTAACTCTCCCCTATATCGTGTAAGTAAGATACACGCCTCCAGCCGTAAAGAGAGTCCTGGCCGAAATCGCGTCAAATGGCAACGTCCTGGGGCCTAACCCAATCAGCGTCCAGCAACTCGGCTTCATTCCAGAATGGAAGCTTTGATTCGTCAGCGACACGAACGAAGTCCCTGATTGGCTGAAAACACTGAGTTGTCTAGTGGACTTGTATGATTGGTTTCAGTTAAAGGGATTTCGTTGACTCAGGGGAACTTGATGTCCGACTGGCCCTGAACACTGCCAACTGCCCGCCTATACTTACAATGCATGAGCTCCCAACCTCACATCTGCGTGTAGCAAGAGGGCGTAAGGTTGAATTAAAGGCGCAGTTTTCATCATCATCAGAATCACAGTTATAGCAGTGGATCGGCTTTGTAGCATCCCAGTTGGACGTATCCGGCAGGCAGAACCCTGGAGAAGACGAACACACCGCTTTGGGAATCACAACGAGGGGCTACTCCATCAATTCAGTTCAAACTACGTCGATTTTTTAGCGTGTGTCTCGATTGCACTGTCGTATACGTACATGTATGTCATCCCCAGTATCCAGTATCAATACGTAACACAATGGTTAAAGGGCCTCTAGAGGCAGCTTTTTAGTGCATATTGATATGATTACTAACAGAGAATTGGTGGCATGAGGATGCAACTTGGGCATCATTTTTGAAGTCAAATTTCATCACTGTCAACATCTGATCCACAATTCACGAGTTCATGGTAACTAGCGCCACCTGTTGTATAGTTGCAGTACTGATAGTAGCCTAATAGTGAGCTGCCTCTAGAGGCCCTTTAAGCCGCAACACAGTTCACAGACAACATGATTTCCATTCTCGTCCACATGAATTAATATTGTCTACTGCCAGCTAGCCAACAATCGCTGTCATTCTGTAATAATGAGCGTGAACTGTGACAGCCACGCCTTCTTTGTGTTTTCAAATCCTTCTACGGAACAACACGGCCACTGATTGGTCAGTGACAGACGTTTTCCCGTGTGAACCCAATGAGAGTTGGCCTACTAAACTTACCATAGTTGCCTTTCCCGTCATGACAGCCCTCGGCATAGGTCAATTTGAATCCTGTCCGATCTCTGACAGTGGTCACCGATGTGTTCCAAGCTACAGCTATAGAAGTGAGCTGGGACGTGAACCACTTGTTGACAAAGTTGGCTTTGATGGTTTCATTACAACTTAAGCTGAAATAAAATGATGACTTCTTGACTAAAGCCAGTAGGCACACCAGGCGCAAGCGATCTGGGCCGACCGCACAGAAAGTCCGATAGTGCTTTCGGTGCCTATCGGCGGTTTAGTTAATGGGAAAATGCGTTATAACTACTGCGGATAGGCACCGGTAGCATTTTCGGACTTTCTGTGCGGACGGCTCTGATCACCTGCCATGCAACAAAGGGATAGGCGTTGGCGTTTCGGGGGCTTTGCGAAAACTCTATGCACCTCTCTATTACCAACTTACGGGAAGAGATCGACTTCCGGTCCGTACAAATAAATGGTAAGATCCGCGACTTTACACGACGTGTTGAAGAATTCCAAATTGAACAACAGCTTTCGTGTTTTTGTTTTCGTCTGAAAATGTAGTAATTTGCGACTAATGATCAGAAGAAGAGGTCGGTTCTCGAGTGTAACCAGTCCACTTGCACCGTCACAACTGAAGCGGTCATGAATCATTAACTAGAAGCCTTGTTGTTCATCGTGACACTGCCTGAAAACTACGGGCGATATCCGTGTTGTTACCGCTCGTCTCCTCTTTCCCAAACACAGCTTTGAAACCTCTTCGACACTTACTGAAATTCTATGCTTAGTGGCTCTATTCATATACTTTTGACGTGCCCCGCCATGTCTTGGTTTTCTTGCAAACTGCACATGCGCTTTTCTGGTAAACAAATTCTTCTTCTTCATCAAATTTCTTGTGACCAATCACATGCTTTTGTTTCCCTCACAACCAAGATGGCGGAAACCGTCGGGTAAAAATATCTTCAGTTAAATACCTTGAGTAACCAGAAACAAGTCCTCCCTGGTCGGTGTTCCTCGGGATAGTGCCATGACGTCAGGGACATTCCTGCCGTGCCAACTACCCGGATGTAACCACACGACCCTGTCAATAAGGAAGCAAATGTACTCGGCACCAAAGATGAGCACGGTTTGAGAATACCGTTAGCTCTAAATCGTGCGAAAAACCAAATAAAATGTTTGACCGGCGATTTAAAAAAATCCGACAAATTGGTAGGTCCGTGAAGTTGTCTCCTTTTTCCTTTTTCTCCTTAATCGCCTGATTCAATGTGAAGTTGCCTCCTTTTTCGTTTTCTCCTTTTTCTCCTGATTCAATGTGACGTTCTATCCTTTTTCCTTTTTCTCCTTTTTCTCCTGATTCAATGTGAAGTTGCCTCCTTTTTCTCCTTTTTCACCTTATTCAGAGTGACGTAAGTGACCGTTTAGGGGCGTCTCCTTATTCGGGGTGACTCCTCCTTATTCGCCTCCTGATTCAAAATGGCCTAAGTGGCGAATAAGGAGGCGTCTCCTTATTCGGGGTGACTCCTCCTTATTCGCCTCCTGATTCAAAATGGCCTAAGTGACCGTATAGGGCCGCCTCCTTATTCGGGGTGACTCCTCCTTATTCGCCTCCTGATTCAAAATGGCCTAAGTGACCGTTTAGGGCCGGCTCCTTATTCGGGGTGACTCCTCCTTATTCGCCTCCCGAGTGCTGCGGGGTTCACNTAGGCTTGATGCAATTCTTCGCCAATGCTGAAAATGAAAATAAGTAAACCAGTCACGACGTATTTTCAGTAATAGTTCAACCATTGTTTTTGTACAGGGTGTAGCTAAAGATCTGAAGTATGTCTTTGGCTGTCCAAAAGGTGCATTAAATGCCTCACATGTCGTGAATATGTCATAGCCAACGAACCTGGACAATTTTGCAACTTGTTGAATGCTTTTCCGTCTCTAAAACTCATAGCGAGCAGTTCTTCACTGCGATTTTTTGCCAAGGTTAGCCTCGCTCCGATACCGAGGTTGTCGAAGGTCTCGTGTTGAAGGAGAGGATGCACTGGTCGAAGTTTTACCACCGAACCATTCTTGTTCTGGTACATGTACAAGCCAAACTGAAACAATCCGCACGTCAGTGATATGCTGTTAAGGGCGGTTTACACTAGGTTGCACCAAGTTGCAAGTTGCAGCAACTTGCAACTTGTTGCAAACTACCTGGGACGGTTTACACATAGAAATATCGATGCAACATCCAGCTTGATCGAGTTGCAACAAGTTGCATGCCCGTTTACACATGCAACTTTTATGAAACTTTTTGGTCTCATCAGGTTTATGCAACAAGTTGCATGAAGTTGCATATGAAAAGTTGCATGTGTAAACGAGCCTTTAGGAGCATTACATAGGTCAGTGTATACCACCGTAGGACTAAAAAATTTAATCACAGTTAAATGTCGATACACTTTGCCTCCGGTAATACCGGTGTAAAGTGCTCTACTGTATGGCAATAGCGTTACATCGGCCAGTTTCGATGCATCTCCTAAGAGGGTCAGATCAGTCAATGCCCATCAAGAACGGATATGGCTGAACTACTAACATACCTTATTTTTATGAAAAAATGAGGAGATGTCGTATGGTGTTTGTCCCTTTGTGTTCGTCTGTCCTGAGGTGTAAGGCTTCTCTGCGAAATCACCGCCGACAGCAGCAATGTACTTATCACGGTCAGCACGTCTGTCTTCGAACAGGAAACCAGAGGCTCGCAACAGAAGATCAAGAAGATGCATGTCCTGTAAGCAAAAAAGGCTGTTACATAGTTACTTCGGTATTTTAAGAAAATGCGTTTTAGTAGCACTTACTGAATGAGTTTCTGCACATCGCATCCAGGTATTGGAAAAAAAACATAAAGAACTTAATGTCCTACTACAGGAAAACATAGAAGTATTCGGGCGACTGTGACTGAATGACATCCAACCTTGGCCATTTGATATGGATGTCTTTGAAAGATTACAAATCTCACCGTAACGATTTTACTCCTATCTTTGCCAATATTCCCTATTTTCAGTGGTATCTCTTTGGCCGCCATGTTTGTTATGGATATAGTTCCGTAGTTCGCCGTGTTGCTGCCAGCAGAAATAAAGAGTACTGAAGGTGTATTATCATTTGAATGTTCAATACATGAGCTTTCTGTCACTACGAGGTCAAGCGGTGCTCGCTCCCTAAAACGTCACACCTCAAAACTTCAGCATGACGAACAATTTACATGTAGGTACATGTACGTCTATTAAACATTACCTGTCTCTGGAAACGATGAATCGCCGTCCTGTCGCTTTCGGCGAGGAAATAAACGGAAGACACATCTTCCGTTTTCCATAAACTCCTCTCATTGCCACGAAACGACTCCACAATGCTGTGGTCATGGTAGAGTCTGAAAAATAGACTCGATGGAAGTCGATTTGTTGTGTTTTTAACTCACAACTACGAGCGCCAAGATTGAAGAATAAAAGTAAAACTCTGTGCCTCGCCTTCATGGACAGAAAAGGATAAAGCCCATCGAAGGAGACCGCTCGTCAGAGAAACTCATGGCCCATTGAGTTAAAAAGACGCCTGCCGCACACTGGAGCTATCTGCTGAGCAAAAAGTTATTCGGGACCGTTTGCTCAGCAGATAGCTCACAGAAAAATACGCGCACACGCGAGCTTTCTGCCTCGCGAGGCAAAAAACTCACCGAAATTACGCGCACACGCGAACTATCAGCAAACGGTCTCGAATGACTTTTTGCTCAGCAGGTAGCTCCAGTGTGCGGCAGGCCAGCAACTGTGATCAAACATACGTAGTTTGTTCCTGGCATACCTGATGTCGTCCTGAAATAAATTCCGACATATCGATCCCAAAGTGGCGGTGATGAGACTTGTATCGACCGTTTAGCAACCGGTTTCTCCACCTCGACCAAGTCCTCGCCGGTTGTCGCTCCCTGCACAGACTAGAAAAGGGACTTGAGATTAGAACATTTATTAGGCCTCCTCTCACCAGTTTGACAAACAATTATTTTGTGGTGCCTACAGAAACAAAAACACAGCAGTCCCCCCGAAAAAAAATTAAAAAGCCGCCACCAGGGACGCTGTTGCCCCGTGTGAGGATCGAACTCACGACCTTCAGATTATGAGACTGACGCGCTACCTACTGCGCTAACGAGACGGCTGCGTCAACACACGCAAAGAATGAAGTCAGCGGTGTTTTCTTCACCAAATTGATTGTGAACGCTCTTTGAACCTGTATTTCCTTTCTAATAATCTTTACCTGAATAGTATGGTCGGTCGTTACCACCACCATCAGAACGATTAGCAGAGTTGGGTATCCCGTCCGGAATACTACCTCCATCGTGTCGCGTTAGATTTCCTAAACTGGCATCCAGCAGACGTTGAGTCTTAAATGTCGTGAGATCATGGGACAGGAAAACCAATTTAAAGGCTCTTGAAATAATATTTTGCCAAAAAATAATGTGTAGGCCTTCATTCAATTTCGTCTTGCCGACAATGCCAAAACACCGGGTTGTTTGATGTCAATGAGCTGCTCCGTCGTCACCTAAGGCTGTTCGCCTCAATAGGGCCAAATGTTTTTTTATCACTAAAATTTTTCCTATGTCTTTATTCGATCACGCGATTACTTCAATGAGACCATTTCTGAACCCATTAATTGTGTGTATTCCCTGTATTAATCACTTAACTCGTTCAATATATCATGTTTCTTTACTGCTACTGATCACTTGTTTTATTTTTCCTAGCCCACTTTTTATCTTTAATTCAAAACATTCAAAATGTTTTTCCCAGCCCATTTTTTATCTTCAATTCAAAACATTAAAAATGAACACATGTTTTATCAAGACGAGAAAAAACTATATATTACTCGTGTAGACGATGTAAACACGGAGAGAGAATAGCTGTCGACGTAATGATAATATTTTGAAGAATCAACAGACAGTGTTATCATCAGTGTGTTTGATACTAGGGAGGTTTCGAAATCAAACGATAAACGTAAACCTTAACGACAACGTTATTTTTGTACCGAAAATGCAATATAAAATCTGGTTAATGTGTAGTACGAAAAATAACATTTACGTGTATCGTTTGATTTCGAAACCTCCCTAATATCATGGAATTTCAAAAAAAGAACTATCTGCTGCTAATCTCTCTCTTTCAATTGGACCATATACCAGCAATGGATGGGGTAAAAAGGCCAGGGTTTGCCATCTCTCTAGTGGATCCTGCTGCCTTGTCACTTCTTCTTTGAATTCTTACTTTATACACTCTTCTTTTGGCGCACAATGGTTGACTTATAGCCGATAGGTTTTTGTGCTTGATGAATTGAGATTCTGTCAGACAACAGTAGAGTTACTTTTGTGAGTTTGAATGACCACATGGTCCAGGGAAGACTGCTTGAGGAAAGACTGAGTATGAAAAGCAACGAGAAAACTCCCACGTGGAGCAGCGTCCAGTACCAACGCTTCTGGTCTCGTGCGGCAAACCCCATGACAACGTCATTTGGGAGATGTGAAATTTGATCGTTGTCGTGAGACGAAACTTCTCCATTCCAGTCTCGTGTGTTGATCTTTGGACCAAAACCCGTGGGACGCCTGAATCACGCAACAGTGAATTCTTGGTGAACTCGCTTAGATATCCAACTAACTTCGAGATACATGTAAGAAACTAAACAGTGACAACATCATGACAATAACGCACACATCCCTGTCATGCTATTCTCAATGGGCGCTAAGATTTTTTGCCGACCGTAAAAGTGTCTTGACTAAAGGTGCGTTCACACTGCGGCGTGGAGCTGAGTGGGCATCAAGGAGCCAATACGAAGCAAAATGTTACAAACAGTACCGGAACATTACCGGCGATATTGGAGGATCTGGTCAGGCATTTTGTCAGAACGCAGACGAATTACTTCCGATGTCGTTAGCTGGCTCAATAAGGTCGTGTTAGTAGCAACAACCATGATGAAACAAAGAAAGACGCTGTATTGGTATGGTTGGACATTATTGGACCGTGTACGACCACTTGATCATCATCACTGTTGCCTGATAGGCTGCCGCAATTCCGAACTTACATTATCACATGTTGTCCTATCAAAATGTTGATGTTGGCAAAACGGTCAGGAAGAGCTATTCCATAAGGCACTCTTAAAGAGTTATCTTTATTAGGCCTACAGGAGAGTAAAGAGTACATGAAGGCCTGCGTGTGTTCCTCAGTTTCGCATTGGCCTCCTTAGCTTGCAACATCAGGGTTAAAGCCAGCAGCACACCAGGCGATATCACAAATATATCTAATCGCCACCGATCTTCTCACCAGCCACCGCAGCGATCTGTTGGTACTGTTTGATATCGGGGATCACCGCCGGCGAGAAGATTCCACGCATCGCTGTCCAGCGCACACCTGGCGTCAACTGCTGACCAGTGGACATTGTACTTGCATTTGCTCTTTGATGAATGCGAGACTGCACTCAGACGAACGCTATAAATTGCTGACGAAGTTTTTTCCTTTCCTGAATAAAAAAAGTATTAGTAACGGCAGGGAATCTCCGATCCCGTGCATCCGATGTATCTATTATTAAAAGGATGCTTTCGGTGTCCGACGAGTGAATACAACCCTGCTGTTATCAAGGCATTCTATTTGAAGATATGGCGGACGTTGAACCAACAGGCAACGCACCGCGAATATGTGTTTAACATCCATTAGACACAAGATAAAAACCTACTCTAGGATCCATTTTACTGGTCATTAAGGTTCTTGTCATACATTTTCGGATGCTTTTACTCGTCGCTACGGCAACAGCCAAATATTGTAATTATGTTTTGCTCTTAGAATCATCTGATGTTATTTGTGGAATGAACCGTTTTATAAAAAAATGGTACCGCACTGAGTAGCACACAAGAAATATATGTACTCATTAAAGCAGCGTGCTTCGTTTTGCTTTGCAGCAGTAAAAAGTTCAAGGCGCTATTAGGAGGACGTATTGAACCTTCTATGCAAGAACTCGCTTTCTACGCCCACGATTCCCTTAAAGGAGTGGAAAGGTGGATGTAGATGAAGCGTACAGATTCACATCCTGAAGAAATCAGGTCCTCAGCAGCGCCCCCTAGCTCGCACGCACGAGGTAGGGAGCGATGCTGAAAGGACCTGATTTCTTCATCATAACAGATTCAAGGCTGAACGGAACTCGGACTTATCTGAGAGTGCTGCCACCTGTAGAGAGGCGCGATCACTCACGGGAATTGACAGTAGATATCGAGCACAGAGCCTTTATATGATAGAACTTCATAACCCCTCCCGCGTCCCCTGTTGAAACAGTCATGGTCTCTCTAGCTGACTTTAGTATGCAAACACTGAGATTGGGGGAACACTAGTAAACGTTACACCAAAGCCACAAGTAATTGCTGCTTTCCTGTTGTTCTTCCGCTCCGCTCACGTTTCCCCGATGGACCTTCCCCACTGGATATTTATAGCAAAAAATCAAAGACCAAGTTATTACACGAACAAGTGAAAAAGCAGAGAAAATGACATGCATATCTCCATCGGCAACTTCTTATTAACTTGTAATTATCTTTGACATGGTTTATCACTATCTCTCTAGCATGTTTTGACCTCTGCACGATACAAACTTGTAGCACTAATGGCAAAGTTTCTCCTGATGGCGACTCACACACACAACCTCGGTGGCAGCTCAGGCAGGAATCAAGGGGACGAGGGTGATCGCTTTGGTAGCCTGTCTGCCATTAGAGTGTGTACATGTACTTCCTTCTTTCCCCCGTCATTTCGTATGGTAGTATAAATGCAGGTCACTTCACATTGAATCCTATCAAACAAATGCCCTTTAAAGGGCATTTAAAATGGCTGCACTTGGCCTGGGACTGATTTCATGCAGTGGTTGCTGGCTTGGCATAGATTCCATCCCATCGACGCCTGTAGATAGGCAAGAGTCGAAACAGACTCTTCCAGAGCTAATGTCAACCTTCTCTGAAACCTGGATCTACTAAATCCCAAGGTTATAAAGTAAAGTTACACTCCTGCGAAATCCGTTTCATGTGTACACGTACAAGTAGATTTTTCCCCTGCCTGAGTATAAAAGAGTTATATTTGTCGAAGCTTTGCGAAGCAGTCTGAACCAGGAAAGCATAGAATGTACTTTGATCCTTGGCAATAAGAACCAGCAAAAAGTCGAGAAAGCTGGTGATTTTCCCACCGGTGAAATAAAACACAGGAATGATGATTGATCCGAGAAAAGTCAGCCATTATCGGGCGGGATCAGAGGAAGGGAAAGCCATATAGCCGCCAAATGGAATGCGTATAATCAGGCAGGTATTAAAGGTTATTTTCCTTTGAACTTGGATGCTGACATGACTTGGGGAGGTGGTTTCTCAGATTGCAAACGTTTGTTTTTAAGGACGATATATACGCTGTTTTTACTTTGGCGTATTTATTTTGTCTTATATTTTGTATGTGAGCATTTCCTTGGCTTGTGTACAAATAAGCCGCGAATTTCAAAACGCTGCTTTAAAATGATAGCCTACGCTATTTGGGTCAGAACGAAATTGACTGAGACAAGAATATCAGGCGCACATTGCAAACTTTTGTGCCTGTGCCATTTCAAACTATGCCAAATACGCCGCGGCATTAGCTGAGGCTTGAGCCAAAGCTAGTGGCAAAAGGTCAAGGAACATGCCTGACAGTTTCGGCTTCCATGAATAGATGGCAAGCACACAGCATGCGGGGGCAGAATGAATGATTAGCCAATGACTATTAAAAGTCGTATTAGGCTTAGCCACGTAGCTTTGGTTGCCTCAGCTAATGAGCCAGAATCATTTCCTTATGGCCGGAAGCCCAGATGCCATTTGAAGCACGGAGAATGCCTTCCCAGAGTTGATACTGATTGATGGAGGGTACCTTGGGACGCATATTGGAGGCATGCCATGCATGTTGACAGCCATTGCACAGAGTGAGAGGACTCGTAAACCGAACATCTTGTGTGCTGTGTCCCTGCCCTGCGACTATTCATAGTTTTGACAGGCCCCGCCATCTTGGATTTCTTGCAAACTGCACATGCGCAGAGTTATATGCTTGTGGGCAAAGTCGTTTGATTTGCAGATAAGTGCGCGCGCAAAAATCTCGGTGGAAACCAAGATGGCACACTGTAAAAAATCATCCGTTTTTATGGGTACGGAGCCGTGGGGTACATATACCAACATGGGAACACTAAACTCATTCCGAGTTGTAGGGCC